>JBAIZL010000009.1:24355681-24505681 GCA_036971475.1 Prosapia bicincta | reverse complement strand
AGAAGGTCTAAGTCAATGTAACAGAGACGCGAAAGTAGAAGTTTACTGGCGGAAATGATGGTGGTTGACTGCAACTCGATGAGAAATCCTTGTAACTTTTGAGGCACTCCGTCCTGTGGAGGTCGTATAACGACAAGGAAAAGCTTGATTTGTTATTAAAGTGTTAAAATGTGTAAAATGAACGAATTGCTGATCGATGATTAAACCATTTCCTCTTGCCTCACATCGTCCTGATTCCACAGAAATGTCAACATCTAAAATTAGAACAGCTTTTTGCTACATCCTCATCCAAAATCTCTACACAGTACATGCACTTTCAATTAGTTTTATTTTGTCCTAGTTCAGGAACAAGGAGTTTCTGGCGAATCTGGATTCTTTGGCATAGGTTATTAGCTTACAATTAGAGAATTTTTGTTGAAAATAATTTTGAAAAAATAAGACAAGACCACACAGGCAGGGTACAGCATGTTTTATTAGACGTTTTGAAAAAATACACTAAGCATTTCGCCCATGCTTACTATGAAATTTAACATACAATACTTAAAAATTATTCTAAATAAATGAAGTAGGCCTACTTCAAAAACAAGCAGAAAGAGAAGTTCGAAGACAATGGAGTTATTCCATTTCAGAGTGTCTATAAAACCTTGCTACACGATCCCTGGCAAGCAACTATAGATATATCAGATGAGAATATGTCTACTTACTTTCTATAAACAAATATAAATCATAGAAAGGGTGAAGTCCAGTCAGACAACACAGACTTATACTGTCTGCATGCCTCTTTGCTATGACAATTTTTTATTCCAATGCAATGTAATACAGTAGGCCTACATAAGCTTATATTTTAAAAAAAAATCTATAGCGTCTTTGGGCTAAATATCTCAATAAGCCCAAATAAATTGAAACGACACTTAAAAACCACCAGAGAGGTACAGCGCTCCGTCATGTCATTGGAACCTCTCCATCGGGACAGAAAGTGTGTTGTGAGGAGGAAAAGGGACCCGGGATCCGTGCCGTAAGTTACCGTTGTAAGCTTGTACGTGGAGATATGTTAAGAAGATTGAACACGCCATAAGATGAGTTGGAACTATTGTTCATTAGGGTTTGAGAGTATTTGACGGTACATCTTGTCATACGTCCCAGGAAAAGACAGAAAGGAAGTCACAAAAAAGAGGGGATGTATCTCAGTGGTCGCGATCTCCCATAGCTAATAGCCTGTACAGGGAAAAATACAGGAAATTTAAAGTTGGTCGCATGAGAGTCGGCATGCAACTGGCATGGCAGTCGTTTTGGGGCTTGTTGTTTGTGAGTTGATCACGGGTCGCGTTGTAGTCGCACCAGTGGAGGAGGTTCAATGCAATAGCACTTGTCCAACTATAAAACGACTCCTGTTCAACCCTCGTGTGACTCTTGCCGTCCCACCCAGAAAACCTCCTGCTTTGCAGATACCCTTCCTACATCCAGCCCTTACCAAAAGCCCTGTTCCCACATTCCTACCCGCAGCCATTGTCAGTGACAAATGCTGTTAAAGCTCGGGGGACACCAAACCCCCTCCTTTTCTGAATAACTGACTTCGTGTGACATTTTTTTAAAAGTCGGATTGCAGTTGCGATGCGCCGGTAGACGAGGGCCCGACTATGCTCCAACGGTGTCTGACTACAAGGGGTTCCCCTCGATATTTCACTAAAGTAATGCGTATAAAATAAACACGAGCATTACAACTAAAGCTGGACGTTTTATCCTCCATAAAATGCAAGACATAAGGAATATTTCAAACGTTTATAGTTTATTTGATTTTTTAAAACTGTTTATAAAAAAGTACTTGTTTTATTATTATTAACAATTCTCATAAAACTGTAAACACTCACATTTTTTTTTAAAAACCACTGTAAAACATAATTAAATTGCATCAAGCAATTTATGTGTGATTTGAGTGGCTATTTGAAATAGAATTAACGTTTTTTAAATAATGTAATTATTCGCTTAATGGGCGAAGTTTAAAATTACTTACATAAGTAAAAGATGTTACTTCATATGATTCTTAAATAAGGAAGCATATTTCAGTTACGAACCTCCTTCCTTTAAACCAATAATTTCATTTTGTTTCAATTTAAAAGTAATTATTTAAGTTTAAAAGATTTACGCCTACTGTAGAATACATTATCAAGAGTAATATATAACAAATCCTAAAGTAACGTATTTAATATTTTAAATATTTATTAGACATACATGAAAAGTTTTTAATATACTCATCTTCACTTTTGTTAGGAATATTTATATATAGGTCTTGTATATATGTATATATGTTATAGACGCCTAAACTGCTGAACAAAAGTTAATGAAATTTGAAGAGATTTTTTTAACATATTTCCAAGATGGTTTGTGTGACGTTTGGTGTAGATCCATCCACAGAGCTCCGTCCCCGAAGGCTTAGGGTGGTGCAAAAACCGATGTATGTATATATGTGGGTAGGACCTAAACCGCTGAGCAGAAGTTAATGAAATTGGGAAGGATTATTTAACATATTCCCAGGATGGTTCGTTTGAAGTTTGGGGTAGATTAATCCACAGGGCTCCGCGCTAGAGCCTTAAGATGGTTCAAAAACCGATATATATATATATATATATATATATATATATATATATATATATACTATATGAAGCAACTGTGGCGTAATGCTCATTTTTAAATAAATAAAACCTCTAAACCACAACTAACATTTTATTTAAACCTTATGTACATTTCGATTGCCCAGCAATCATCTTCAGAGGTATTTAAAAAATACAACTTAAGGTTTAAATAAAATGTTATTTGTGGTTTAGAGGTTTTATTTATTTAAAAATATATATATATGTGTGTGTGTGTGTGTGTGTGTTTGTGTGTTTGTGTGTGTGTGTGTGTGTGTGTGTGTGTGTGTGTGTGTGTGTGTGTGTGTGTGTGTGTGTGTGTGTGTGTGTGTGTGTGTGTGTGTGTCAATGAACGTGTAAACCGCTAAACAGAAGATAATATGATTTGGAGGGATTATTTATCATATTCCCAAAATGGTTTGTGTGACTTTTGGTGTAGATCCATCCACAGGACTCTGCCCCAGAGGCTAGGATAGTTCAAAAAATGACGTATGTATGTATGTGTCTATGTATGTGTTTTATGAACTTCTAACCCGCTAAACAGAAATTAATATAATTTGGATTGATTGTTTAACATATTTCCAAGATGGTTTGTGTGACTTTTGGTGTAGATCCATCCACAGAGCTCCCCGACAGAGGCTTAGGATGGTTCAAAAATGGATATTTGTATATATGTATATGTCTTATGAACGCCTAAACCGCTGAACATAATTTAATGAAATTTGAAGGGATTGTTTAACATATTCCCAGGATGGTTCGTGTTAAGTTTGGTGTGGATCTGGGCTTTGCCCCAGAGGCTTAGGATGGTTCAGTCATTAAGTTTAATGTTAAAATGTATATCTATACCAGCATTACTTGAATTAATTTTAAAAAACTATAAACATTATGTAAAAAAACTTTATTATTTACTTTAAACTGTTTAAAATTCCTAAATTCTTTGTAGCCTACAATTATTGCTATCACACCCATTGATAATAACAGTAGGATCGCCTTTATTCTTGCAAAATTTGAATGAAACAAAAGCTGTGCAACGGAATCAGACTAACACAAAAAAAACTGACACCCAACTTAATCCATGCAGAAATCAGAGGGGGCAAGTTCAAAGGAGAGATGGTCTTAATTCCATTAAACCGATGACTTCATCACATCTTCCTACTGATTTCAAACGACTACAACTTTCCTTTGCGACTTGCATTCGCAATAGCCATAAACAAGGCACAAGGACAATTATTGACCATTGCTGGATTAACATTTGGAACATTCCAGCTTTTACCACGACAATTATATTCTCGAATTTTGTAGTCCATTACGTTCGGTGAATCTTAATTATTCACTTTAACATTAGTTTACGACTATCCGAACTTTAAATTTTGTAAATTTGTAAAAACTTACTGAAACAGAAGTTTTCGATCGCTCCTTGGCGATCATCATCAGTGTCTTCTGCTTGGTGACAAGTGGTGTCTGTTTTAAAGGCAGGTTTTTGATAGTATCAAAGAGTATGTGTGACTTGAATTGGGCTTGTTCGTTTAATATGTTTGTACTTTGTGTTTTTGTGTCTGAAAATTTCATATTGTTCTAGTGTGTTGAGATGTGGTCCTTTTTTGTTAATGTGTAAGATTTCTAGGTTATGGTAAATGTCTGTGTATTTGTGTCATGTTTCTTTTATGTGATTGTAAAATGCTGAGTTGGTGTTCTGTTTGTATTCCTCGACTCTTTGTTTAAAGCTACGACCTGTTAGCCCAATGTAGAATGTGTTGTATTTGTTGCTGTTTAATTTGTATAAGCCTGGTGCTTGTAGTTTATCTTTGTTGTTGTTGGTGTCGTGCTGTATTTTGTATAGTAAATTGTTATTAGTTTTGTACGCTGTTTTTGTATCCTGTTTTTTAAAATTTGTGGACTATTTTATTTGATATTTTGTTTATCACTTACACTTTTAAAAAATGTTTTAACTTGCCTATAGTAGCACTTACTTTGCTTGTTGAGGTCGCCCGTTTCGGGAGATGTGTCCCTTTGTCAACTCAGACCGTAACTCCAGAGTTACGGTCTGAGTTGACAAAGGGACACATCTCCCGAAACGGCCGTTCTCAACAAGCAAAGTAAGTGCTACTATAGGCAAGTTAAAACATTTTTTAAAAGTGTAAGTGATTACTAGCAGCTCACGCGAAGATGGAATCAACAAATGTTAATATTGCAAGCCGAACATCAACCATCCATGAGTTACGGTCTGAGTTGACAAAGGGACACATCTCCCGAAACGGCCGTCCTCAACAAGCAAAGTAAGGGCTACTATAGGCAAGTTGAAACATTTTTTAAAAGTGTAAGTGATTACTAGTAGCTCACGCGAAGATGGAATCAACAAATGTTAATATTGCAAGCCGAGCATCAACCATCCATGAGTTACGGTCTGAGTTGACAAAGGGACACATCTCCCGAAACGGACGTCCTCAACAAGCAAAGTAAGGGCTACTATAGGCAAGTTAAAACATTTTTTAAAAGTGTAAGTGATTACTAGTAGCTCACGCGAAGATGGAATCAACAAATGTTAATATTGCAAGCCGAGCATCAACCATCCATGAGTTACGGTCTGAGTTGACAAAGGGACACATCTCCCGAAACGGCCGTCTTCAACAAGCAAAGTAAGTGCTACTTTAGGCAAGTTAAAACTTTTTTTAAAAGTGTAAGTGATTACTAGTAGCTCACTCGAAGATGGAATCAACAAATGTTAATTTTTGTTTATGTATGACATTGTGATGTATTTGTTTTCCCTCTCTGTAGTGTTAATTGTAGTGCTTTTTTGTATATTATGCCATAGCTTGTCTATTATTATGGTGTTGCATCTATTTGTGTATGCTAAATATTTAATGGTGTCTAGTTCTTTTTTATAGTTGCTTGATGTAATTCTTAAATTCACTGATTAAACTATATTTAAAAAATACTTAACTAAATGAATACGTAATGGCTTACTTGTCGACCCATTTTAAAACATTCTTTCCTTTTAAGAAGCTAACCTTTTACTGGCGGCATCGTGTTAGGTACAAAGACTGTAACGGGATGGATACATGATTGTGGGATGGGGTTGATTATTTTGGTTGTGTGTCATGTAATGGAAAAGGCTGTTGGCTTCAAAATGTGTGTGATCATTTAATATGTTTTCTTTATCTGTTGCGTAGTGTTTGTAGGCCTATATATCGTATTTTTCAAAGTTGTTAGTTTTTTACTTTGTTTTAATGTGTGGAGAACATCTAAATTAGTCTGTATGTCCGTGTGTGTATGTTGCGTGTTTCTAGGTGTTTTGCGTAGTTAGATTTTGAGTTTGTTTGATTTCTATGGGTAATGTGTTCTTGGAAGCGTGTATAGAATGACCTACCGGTTCGGCCGATGTAATAGCTGGGACAATCGTTACATGTTAATTTGTAAATAGCTGAGAGTTTGTATTTGTCAGTTTGTTTTTGAAAAGGTTGTATGTGCTGCCTTAAAGTGGTTGTTGTTTTAATAATAAATACCAAATACCCTACAAAACAACAAACACTTTAAGACAGCACATACAACCTTTTCAAAAACAAAGTGACAAATACAAACTCTCAGCTATTTACAAATTAACATGTAACGATTGTCTCAGCTATTACATCGGCCGAACCGGTAGGTCAATCTAAACACGCTTCCAAGAACACATTACCCATAGAAATCAAACAAACCCAAAATCTAACTACCCAAAACACCTAAAAAACACGCAACATACACATACACACACGGTCATACATACTAATATAAATGCTCACCATACATTGAAACAAAGTAAAAAACTAACAACTTTAGAAAAATACGAGATATACAAACACTACGCAACAGATAAAGAAAACATTTTAAATGATCACACACATTTTGAAGCCAACAGCCTTTTCCATTACATAACACACAACCAAAATACCCTCCCCATCCTACAGTCATAAATCCATCCCGTTAAAGTCTTTGTACCTAACACGATGCTGCCAGTAGAAGGGTTAGCTTCGTAAAAGAAACGAATGTTTTGAAACACGTCAGCAAGTAAGCCATTACGTATTCACTTACTTTTTTTTGTAGTTAAGTATTTTTTAAATATAGTCTTTTTATGTTTTCTGTGGCCATTGGAACTTCTTTGTGTCTATGCAGCATGGATCTGAAGACAGCGTGTTTGTGTTGGATAGGGTGGTTTGAAGTGTTGTGGATAGATGTGTCTGTCGTAGGTTTCCTGTAAATGTTGAAACTGTGTTTTTGAGTGTGGCTTTTTGTTATGGTGAGGCTGAGGGAGCTTAAGGATCGGTTGGTTTTAATCTCTGAGGCGAAGTGGAGTTTTGGATGTACTTTATTTATTAGTGTAGGTGAGGAGTTTTTCACATTGTCGGGTGTTTCCTCTGTATAGTTTATGATATCATCGACATATCTGTGGCAGTTAATGATTTTGTGTGCGTGTGTATTGTTTGTGAGTATCTTGGTTTTTTTCTATGTGTTGTAGGAATTTCAAAAAACAGGATACAAAATAACATATAAACTAATAACAATTTATAATACAAAATACAACACAACACCAGCAACAAAGATAAACTACAAGCACCAGGTGTATACAAATTAAACTGCAACAAATTCTACATTGGGCAAACAGGTCGCACTTTTAAATAAAGAGTCGAGGAACGCAAACAGAACACCAACTCAGCACTTTACAATCACATAAAAGAAACAGGACACAAATACGCAGACATTTACCATAACCAAGAAATCTTACACATCAACAAAAAAAGACCACAACTCAACACACTAGAACAGTATGAAATATAAAGACACAAAAACACAACAAACCTGCCTTTAAAATCGTTACCACTTAACCCAACATCTCCAAGCAGAAGAAACTGATGAAGATCGCCACATAGCGATCGAAAACGTTCTGTGTCTCAGTAAGTTTTAACAAATTTACAAAATTTAAAGTTCGGATAGTCATAAACTACTGTTAAATTGACAATTATATGTTGCGTGCTCACATGTTGTAGGCACACCTAAAATTTATATGTTTATATGCCAAATGAAATGAAGAAAAACATTGTCCATCCTCTAGCATTGTAGTAAATGAAATATAATTATTTAGGTGTTTGATTTGCTTTTCTTATTGCAAACATTATTATTTTGGGCGTAGCAACGTGTGATGGGTAACGCTAGTGTGTGTGTGTGTGTGTGTGTGTGTGTTTGCATGCGTGCACGCGCAAGCGCGTGTGTGAGTATGTGTGTATGAGTGTGGGATTGTGTGTGTGTGTGTGTGTGTGTATGAGAA
This sequence comes from Prosapia bicincta, assembly GCA_036971475.1. NCBI lineage: Eukaryota > Metazoa > Arthropoda > Insecta > Hemiptera > Cercopidae > Prosapia > Prosapia bicincta. Next base: position 24,497,755 of record JBAIZL010000009.1, on the reverse strand, counting down.
GTATAATATTTTAACCTCTAATAATTACCTGTAATAAAACAGTGTGTTTATATATAACCCTTAGGACATAAATAGAGGTGCAAATTATTTGAGTTTTAGATCTAATTTAAAGCAAACATTTCAGCAAATGATAATTTGACATGTAAAATGTTTAACATTAAGCCTATCAGCTAACACAAAAATGCACTAAGGTATAATCAGCATCATTTGCAACAAACATGAGCAAACAGAAGAAATATTTTTATGTGCTCAAATTGATTCTTCTATCTATTCTGTAGCTTTCTGACTTTTTGAGGTAACAAGAATCAAACACCATTTAACACACACCACAAGCAAATGAATAAAACACACCAATGATTGAAAAACTATATAAACACCTGAAAAATAAACTCAAAACCCAACCCCAAAAAAGCAACTCAATGCGCCTAAAGAATACATATCACTACAATACATACCTTCCAAAACTCATTTATTAATCAACACATTTTGTAAATATAATTAAAAATAGCCTACTCAACACAAAACAATCTCAACAAACAATTAAAACTCAATCACAAACAAAGACGTTTATAACTCTGTTGGTATACACAAAGTAAGTCACAGTTCTTGCCCCAGTTTCTACTCGTACATAGGCAAAACGTTTCTACATAGGTCATTTTACACATGGTATCAAAAACATATAAAAGCACTCATAAACAAAAATACCCAATCACACTCTGGTGAACATCTCATATATACAAACCACTACTACACATACATAACATCAATCCTGCAAAATCTACACAAACAACATACAATTAAAGAATGACACATCCCAACAGTACAAAATATACAAGTTACACCCGACACACCCAACCTATGTATATGTGTATACCTAACACCCAATACATTATAACTTTTTGACACTATAACCCTGAAAACTCTCTAAATAATCCTCTAATATCCCTATCCTCCCCTTCCAACACATTTCTCACCTTCCCCCATTAGTGACATACCCAAACATTCCTTCTGACGTTTGGATTTTGATGTTTCGGTGGGACTGGATTATACCAAAAGGTAATATTCTAAATATAAATTAAAAACATTTTCGTTTCATATAAAAATTAAATTCTTGAATATTGTAGTCCATTACGTTCGGTGAATCTTATTAATCCTTAAACAATAGTTTATGACTATCTGAACTTTAAAATTACGAACTAAAATTAAAAAATTAAATGTTTGTGCCTTCAATATCCATTCATTTACAGTTTGAACATTTTAAACTTTACTTAAAGAAATATTGTAATATGGCCTAAAGCATAAACAGTCATTAGATGCTTTGGTATAACTTTTTTTTTTAACTAAACACTTTTAAATGTTTTAAACTTGCCTATAGTAGCACTTACTTGGCTTGTTGAGGACGGCCGTTTCGGGAGATGTGTCCCTTTGTCAATGGTCAATGGTCTGAGTTGACAAAGGGACACATCTCCCAAAACGGCCGTCCTCAACAAGCAAAGTAAGTGCTACTATAGGCAAGTTTTAAAACATTTAAAAGAGTTTAGTGATTACTAGTAGCTCACGCGAAGATGGAATCAACAAATGTTTTTTTTTTAAATCTTACTAACACCTAAAATAAAATGTCTAATGTCTTTTGGAGGTAAAAAATAGGTAAGTTGATTCTATCTTCACGTTAGCAACTAGTTTTTAACTAAAAACACTTGTAAATATGTTACACTTATCTATAGAAGCACTTAATTTTATAATTGTTGAGGACAGCTATTTTGGAAGATGTGTCCCATTGTCAACTCAGACAGTAACTCTGAGTTGACAATGGGACACATCTCCCAAAACGGCTATCCTCAACAATTATAAAAGTAAGTGCTACTATAGGCAAATGAAACATATTTACAAGCATTTTTAGTTAAAAAAGGTAAGCCTTTGGCTCTAATTCTCATGAGATATCCAAACAACTTTATTTACATCCTCATTTGGAAACAGTTTTCCAGGCTTATCTGACCTCTAAGTCTTTTTAACCACTTCTGAAATAAATTATTTTTATATTACAGATCAGAGTTACACAAACTTAAATTTTGCAACTAAGTTTTTAGGCGATCTACCATTCTCATGTTCTGCATTATGTTTTTCTTTTTCTGAAATGGTTAACATTTTATACATACTTTTTTCCAAAAAAAGTATACTTTTATTTACAGTATACTTAAAATATAAGTACTGTAATCTTAGTGAGGCTAAGTATAGAAAACAGTGAAAAATAAACATACTGAAACTGAACCAAAACTAAAACTGTACTAAATTTATTGGAATAAACTTCTCAGAACCACTACCTAATGGAAATACAACAAAACTTGAGAGCCTGGCCTCCCTATAAGTTTTCCTCCTGCTTATTATAGGCTCATTTTGATAGTAAATTTCTAACCTTAAATAGCTAACATTGCAAATATAGACACCCTGATATCTTATTACTTGGAAATAGTTTTGCTACATTTTTAAAAAACTTCAATATATTGCCATTCTTGGGAGTTAAAAGTTGACATTTCAAATGTACAGTTTGTAGTTTTTTAACTTCCTGGAAACCAATTTTCTTTTACTCATAACCAAGCCTTTAACTGTAGTAAATAAAAGAAGTTGATTAGACATTGGAAAAACAAAGAAGTGATCAATTTAATTTATAAAGGAGTTGGCCAAAATAAAATTTCTAAACAATTTGGAATCATCAAATCAATTGTTAAAATAAAAAGTGCAGAAGGATGTTTTGAAGCTGTGGAAAGAAAATTGCAATGAAGAAACAGCAAGAAGTCACCACAGGAACTGCCATTACTAAATAGAATAGAAGGTTTTTATGCTAATTTAACAGTGCATGTAGAAACTTTTCAAACATAGATGAAGTTAGAAATAATGCTAATTTGTAAGAGAATCTAAACTAGCATTAACAATAAAAGTGATTGTGACGGAAGCACATCTGTTTCTGAAAGATTAATCCCACTTTTAATCCACCAAGAATTTTTCATAATTTCAATTAGATGATAACTTACAATCCTACTTAACAGAGTTTATTAATTGATTTTTCATCTGCCTAGTGAAATTTATAAGATGACAAGTAGACAGTTAGTAGTTCATCCATAAGTCCTTAATTCGCGGGGCTTCACCAATAATAAGATGAAAAAAGAACTTGAATAATTAAGAAATAACGAACCCATGAATTAAAAGTCAAAGGTTGTTTCTGTAGTTGGTTAATGATATGTTTTAAGTTCAAGATGCATGTGAAATTGAATAAGGATATATAACTCCCCACTATGCAAGTGCAGAATTCAAGAGGCCCAATTTATGTTGGTTTAGCTTTGCATTCTGTGTCAAGGTCATTCTCTCCTTACCTATGGAAACCTATATGCTACGACATACACAATGAATGTTTAATGCACCCAGTAGTGAACTTACCTTTGCTTTAAGTGTGTAAACTATTATTATGTTGAGAAATACTTTACTTTTGTGAGTTGTAAATATTATTCAATAAAACAATAATAATCTTTTTTGGTTTTATTTATTATAATATTAACTGGTTTATATTAGTTAATCATCATTAATACATGGGATGGTTTCATAAAAACTCTGTTTTATAATTTAAAATGAATTAAAAGGTTAGAAAGGGATCAACAAAAAGAATTTTGTTTTCTTCTAAATGGATCATACAAATAAATTGCAGTAGTTATTTGACAAAAAAGTTTGTGTGTATCTTGGTGTTTTCTATGTGTTGAATAATACACAAACACACAAAATTATTTACTGACACATATATGTAGATGATATCATAACACTATACAAAGGCAACTCTCGTCAATGCGAAAAACTCTTCACATACACTAATAAAATACACCCAAAACTCCACTTTACTTCAGAAATTGAAACCAAGCAATCCCTAAACTTCCTCGACCTAACCATAACAAAAAACCACACACAAAAACACAGTTTCAACATTTACAGAAAACCCATAACGACAGACACACTTATGCACAACACCTCAAACCACCCTATCCAACACAAACACGCTGCCTTCAGATCCATGCTCCATAGACTTAAAGAAGTCCCAATGACCACAGAAAACATAAACAAAGAACTAGACACAATTAAATATTTAGCATACACAAATGAATACAACACCACAATAATAGACAAACTATAATACAAAATACAAAAAAACACTAAAATTAACACTACAGACAGGGAAAACAAATACATCACATTACCATACATAAACAAAAAAACAAACAAAATAGTCTGCAAATTTTAAAAAATAGGATACAAAGTAGCATACAAAACTAATAACAATTTACAATACAAAATACAACTCAACACCAACAACAAAGATAAACTACAAGCACCAGGTGTATAAAAACTGAACTGCGACGAATGTAGCAAATTCTACATTGGACAAACAGGTCGCAGCTTTAAACAAAGAGTAGAGGAACAGAAACAGAACACCAACTCAACATTTTACAATCACATAAATGAAACAGGACACAAATACACAGACATTTACCATAACCTAGAAATCCTACACATCAACAAAATGGACCACATCTCAACAGACTAGAACAATATGAAATTTACAGACACAAAAACACAAACTACAAACATATTAAACGAACAAACACAATACAAATCACACATACTCTTTGATACTATTGAAAACTTACCTTTATAACTGTCACTGCTTGACCCGACATCTCCAAGCAGAAGACACTGATGAAGATCGGCACATAGCGATCGAAAATGTTCTGTCTCAGTAAGTTTTAACAAGTTTACAAAATTTAAAGTTAGGATAGTCATAAACTATAGTTTAAGTGATTAATGAGGTTCACCGAATGTAATGGATTACAAAATTCTAGTATTATTTACTGCTTGATAGTGGGAGTGAAAGTGTGTGGACAAGGTCAGTTAAAGGGAAATTACACATAAAAATAACAAACAAACAAAACAACAACAAAGAGTGTGCCACTCATCTAGAAAATGTGAAATCTAGAAATTATAAAACTTTTAGAACAATAAATATTGGAGCAATTTATTCTGCTGTTAAATGTTTAGTCCAATAAATACAATAAACAGGTATACAATATGAGACACATTCTTCTAGGTTAATAGGACTAAAATGTTGAGGTACTTATGAAGTTTCTCTAAGAGGTCATACTGAGACAGATCCTTCATTTAATCTTGGTAACTTCATAGACTGGTTGTCAATGATAGGCAATCTGAATAAAGATCTGGGAGATCAGCTAATGAGTTTCTCAACCTTAAAATACACATTTCATATAACACAAATGAACTTTTAGACTATATGTATAAAGTGTACTTGGACAGTATAAATTGCAGATTTTTCCATTCAAGATGATGGAACAACAGATATATTGCGTGTGAGCCAATTCCTAATTATTATCAGTTTTTTGGACAGTAAAAATGAGGACGACTGAGATGATAGGGAAACTTTTAAAATATCCCTACTCCAACATTAAAAGTTTTTATATTGTTTTAAACGTTTTCTCTGTTGCAATGAAATATGTTGATAATTTGTTTTAACGCTATTGAAATTTAGAGTGCTAACAGTTTATTAGTAAACACTTGTAAATGTTTATAAACTTGCCTATAGTAGCACTTACTTATATTTGTTGAGGACGGAGGTTTCGGGAGATGTGTCCCATTGTCAAATCAGACCGTAACTCGGAGACAAATAACCAGAGTGCTACTATAGGCAAGTTTATAAACATTCATAAGTGTTTAGTGATAACTAGTAGCTCGTGTGAAGATGGAATCAACAAATATGAAGTTTATTAGTGTTTGAAGCATTAAATCACTTTGAATCAACTACCAATAATATTGTTCGAGTCAGCGCTCGAAGTTTGAATTTGCTTTGATCTACCTAACAGCTGTGCCGTGACGTATTGGTCACGTGATCTCTGACACGCTAATCGATATTGAAAAAGTATTGATTTTCTTTGATGAATGCTACGCACCCCCACTCCCTTTTTATTCTAGGTACTTGTTCCGCTTCAGCACACAAAGGAGAAGCGTTCTGTCCCTCGACTAGTGCAGTCCTACGTTAAACCGCGCCGCTTATTTCCGCATGGAGTAGCGTTCTGTCCCTCGACTAGTGCAGTCCTACGTTAAACCGCGCCGCTTATTTCCGCATGGGTTTTGTTTCAGACAATTTAAAGTACCGCTTTCGTTCGTTAATTGTGCTTAAGGTGCGGACCGCGTTAATGAACATTTTAATGAACCTTTTAACTGTATATTTTCGCCGTGTTAGTAAAAGTGTCGCCCGATTTCGCCGGTTGCGCAATCTTAGTGCGTGTACTCGCGGCAATAAACTAAGTGCTTTATAAGCTTAACTTTTACGTTTACTCATATTTTCAATTGAGTTTTTTAGTTGCGTGATCGCCTTCAAGAATTCTACGCTGCCTAAGACGACCACAGTACTGTGGAGACTTCACCTCGATTCCAACGTTGCATCACTTCTTACCTAGGGTAAGTGAGTAGTTAAGGAATATGAACAATTTATAATTTATTTGTATTAAATTCAGTGTCGTTGCGTTTTTATTGTTAAATGACTCGGTTTTGCTCAGAACAGTGCTTAAACTTGCTATGTTAAACATTAACGTAAATTACGCAATCCAGAGTAACCTTGTTAACAATAGGGTTTACCGCACCTCGTGGTTTTAATTCTAACCTTTTAATCTGCGGATTAAACATTGGTCCTCCGGGCCGGATTATTTGAATTATTTCAGTGACCTATGGTTTTTCTTTTAAATTTCACGATAATTGTATTAGTGACCACGTGGTTCCTTTGTGACCAAATTAAACATTGGTCCCCACTGGGCCGGATTATTTGAATTATTTCAGTGACCTAGGGTTTTTCTTTAAATTTCACGATAATTGTATTAGTGACCACGTGGTTCCTTTGTAACCAAATTAAACATTTGTTGAGTTATTTCAGCGATAAAAATTTACAAATTTAAAATTTTTAAAGCTGTGACTAACGTAACCATGTGCTTACCGCGACGTGGAGAAATGTGCGTCACATCGATACAGGAAAACGGTAACGATAAATACCGGTGCCACATTGCGCAATAAGCCACGTGGCTCATAGTTGCATCGATCGATACACGATTAAGAACAAGGAAGTGTTTATGCTTGCTACGACTTACAAATTTTATACAGTCCACTTTATTATCGCGTTTGAACTTATAGTGAGTTTTTAAATTTTAATTGTTTGCGGGTGTTGAAATTTATTATTAAAATGGAAATTAATACGGAGTATTATTTGTCTAAATTGAGAGATATTGTAGGCGAGCTTGGACAAGTGAAAAATGTGCTTAACGATAAAGAAATACCAGAAGGCCTCGCACGGGAAATTCGTCGAATTCAATCCAATTTTATTGAAACTTATGATATATTAGAGAAAACGTTCGCCAGTCAAGTTGCCGATCTTGCGGAAAACGCATTTAAAATTAAAAAGCAATTTCAAGATATGTATTTGCCAATGTTGGCTAAATATCCGAACATTATTAAGACCGAGGTGAAGTTAACCTCGCAGATCAACCCCGGCACAAGTTCGCCTCACTTACCTAACCTTACAATGCCTAGCTTTTCAGGCAATAGTAATGAATGGATTGATTTTATAACAATGTTTGACTCAATGGTACATTGCAATAGCAATATTAATGCAATACAGAAATTTCAGTATTTAAAGTCAGCGCTTAAGGGAGACGCGTTAGCCATTGTTACGGGACTTACAATATCTGAGCATAATTATGATATCGCATATCAAGCCTTACGCAATCGTTATGCTAACCCTCGCCGTTTAGCCGATCATTATTTTCAAATCATTAAAGACTTTAAGCCTATTAAGAACGCGTCTCAGAGTGAACTTGATCGATTTTTAACCGCACATTCAAATGCTGTGTGCGCAATAAAGGCTGTCCAGTTAGACGACTTAGCGGACTTCTTGCTTTTTCAAATGTCTGTTGGTAACTTAGACGCACAGACTCGACTTAACTTTGAAACCAGATTGGGAACAAATCAAATGCCCACATACAGACTTTTAAATGATTTCGTCACTGAGCAGGCTAGGGCAATGGAGTTGCTCAATCAACCCTCTGCCGCGACTGCAGTTAACTCAAGATTAGGTCAGCAACCTCGAGTGATGGTTTCTGCGTTGAATGACTCAAATAACAGCGGTGCCCCTAATTTAAATATTGAACCTGTCGAAGCTAACCTCGAAGCTGAACATAGTCCAACGGTCCAGCCGTCGACGTCTTATGTTAATACGGCTACGTCTCAAATGCTACCACGCACTTATGCGCCCAGACCTGTGATGCAGAGCCCCATACGGCCGTCTGCAGGAGGGAGACAAGGAAATGTGCCGCCAATTATGAACGCGCCTAGGCTTTCAGTTTTCCGACATCGGTTGCCACCGCTTCACATGGCTCAAGCCAACATATCAACCACTCATACTGGGATGTGTTATTATTGCGGCTCAAACCATAATGTTTTTAATTGCCAGTCGTTTCTGGAATTAACTGTGTCCGAACGTAAAAGTGCCATTGGAAAATTACGACGTTGTTCTAACTGTCTTGGATCGCACTTTCAATCCAAATGTAAATCTATGAAACAGTGTAAACAGTGTGGAGAGTCACACCACACATTGTTACACGACAACTCTCCTGCACAACAATGACTAGTTTCACCGCGACACCCTCGTTCAACAGCTAGACCCGACCTCGCTACTCAATCGCTACCGCATGCTCTTTCTTGTAATATTGAAGCTTCTCTCGCCCTGTTAGGCACCGCGCAGGTCATCATTCAGGACCAATTTGGCCGACCGCTTCCATTTAGAGCACTTATAGATCCGGGCAGTCAAATCTCTGTCATAACTAAGCATGCGAGCACTCTGTTGAATTTACCCGCTCGGAAATCAAATCTTTCTTTGATTGGTGTCGCAGCCAAGACAACCCGCATTCATGAGTACGTTACTTTGCTTATTTTCTCGAGACATGACCCAGGTGTCATGCTGACCGCAGAAGCCGCTGTGCTTCCCCGCATTACTGACCCGCTTCCATCTACCGCTTTGGCGCCTTGCATACGCGCTCAATATCAGCACTTACCGCTGGCTGACCCTCAGTTCGACACCCCTTCCGGTGTTGACATCATTCTAGGTGCTGACATTTTCACACAGATACTTGTGAACGGACCTTGCAATATTATCCACGGACAACCCTCGGCACTTAACACCAGGTTAGGTTGGGTCATCATGGGTTCCATACCTTATAGCATGCCTCAGCAGCCACGTGTATTCATCACTACTCTGAAGTCAATCGATGACAACATTAAACGCTTTTGGGAAGTTGAGGAAGTCGCACCAGCAAATCACCTCAGCCCTGAAGATCAACTGTGTGAAGAACTGTTCGCAACCACTACTGATCGTGACGCAACGGGAAGATACATCGTAGCACTCCCATTTAAGCCGGAAGCTATCTCGCTCAAGTCTAACCGTAACACTGTTCTTGCGAGTTATCATGCGTTAGAAAAGCGTTTAAACCGCCAGCCTGAGGTAGCCATACAATATCACCAGTTTATGGCCGAGTATATCGCTCTAGGGCACATGTACCCTGCCCTCAAGGCTTCTGACTATCTTATTCCGCACCATTGTGTATTTAAGACCACCAGCTCTACTACTAAGCTTAGGGTGGTATTCAACGCATCATCACCCGATTGCCACGCAAACACTCTGAATCAGCAAATGTTATCCGGTCCTAAACTGCAAAGGGACTTGGCTAATTTAATCATCTCTTTCCGTTTATATACTTACGCTGTTTGCACCGACATCAAGATGATGTACCGTCAAATTTTGGTCCGACCTGAGGATCGTTCTTACCAGCACATACTTTATCGGTCTTCACCTCAATCACCGTTAATCGAGTATGAGCTAGCTACGGTCACCTATGGCCTAACCCCTTCCGCTTACTTAGCTCTGCGAACGCTGGAACAACTAGTAAAGGATGAGGGAACCCGCTATCCTACAGCCTCCGAAGCAATCCTTCATCAGACCTACGTAGATGACGTCGTCGCTGGAGCCGACACGCCCGAGGCCGCTAAGACGCTAATACAAGAACTTATTGATATTTTCGCTCGCGCCGGCCTGGAACTCAGAAAATGGTCGTCGAATGAACCCTCGCTACTCGCAACGCTACCTTCCTCTCACTTGGAAAATCCGCTGTTGTTTCAGGACGAATCCGCTGCAATTAAAATATTGGGTTTGCAATGGAACCCCTCGTCAGACTCGTTCTCATATCAAACTCAAACTTTCACGCTGGTGCCTACCAAACGCACCATCTTATCCTACGTCGCTCGCACCTTTGACCCGCTTGGCTTCTTAACGCCTATTACCTTTTGGATTAAGTCTTTTCTTAAACGCTTGTGGTTGGAGAAACTGGACTGGGACCAGCCTCTGCCAACCCCTCTACTCGATCAATGGGACAGCTTCATTGTCCATTTCGCTTGTTTGTCCGATATTCAAATTCCTCGCCATGTAGGCACGCGATCAGCTAGTCATCGCATCGTTGGGTTTTGTGATGGTTCCGAAGCAGGCTATGCTGCTTCTATCTATTTGAGATCTGAGCTTAACGGGTTTGTCAACGTCAGCCTGTTGAAAGCTAAAAGTAAGGTAGCCCCTGTTAAATTACTTACCATACCTCGTTTGGAACTTTGCGGCGCAGTACTGCTGGCTAAGTTATACAAATCAATTCAACCAGCTCTTGATTTCATTCCAATCGCTAACACACTCTTCTTTACTGATTCTGAGATAGTACTTCATTGGATTCAGACCCCGCCTCATCAATTGAAAACTTTCGTAGCTAACCGCATCACTGAGATTGTGTCAATCACCTCCATGGATCATTGGTTTCATGTTTCGACTCTTGATAACCCCGCAGACGTCGCGTCTCGCGGTTCTTTGCCTGATCAACTTGCTACACACCCGCTCTGGTGGCATGGACCTCCTTGGTTATTACATTGTCCTACCACTTGGAATCTGTCTAGGCCTAAAGGCACTAACCCGGATCAGACGGAAACAAAGGTTGAGGCTAAGGTTAATTGTACCGCTGTGCAAGAGCCCAACCGTCTTATGGAAATCATTGAGCAACATTCGAGCTTAACTACTCTTCATCATGTCTTCGCGTATGTATTACGATTCATCGATCACTGTCGCAACAAGAGCCTGGCGATCGGCCATCATCACAACACGCGCTATAAGGCCAAAGCAGCCTCAGTTAAACCTACGCTACGACCGCTGTCAGTACAGGAGTTGGATAACGCAAAAGCTGTATGCGTTAAGCTGGTACAAACCTCTGTCTTCAGTGAAGCTCTGCAAAAGCTTCAAACTGGTAAACGCGTCAACGACCATTTACGTAGCCTAACACCATTTATCGACGCCCATGGTCTACTCAGGGTGGGCGGTAGACTTGATTATTCGGCTCTTAGTTACGATTCTAAACACCCGCTTCTGTTACCAAAGCGCCATCATTACGTTGACCTCATCTGTGACCATTTTCACAAGCTGGCCTTGCATGCTGGACCGCGTACCACTCAAGCCTTGATCAACAGTGAATTTTGGGTCATAGCTCTGCGATCATTACTTCGCCAACGCATCCATGGGTGCATTCGATGTTTCCGCATGCAAACTAAACCACGCCAGCCCATGATGGCACCTTTGCCCTCATCGAGAGTTACGCCGTCTCCACCTTTCTATAGAGTCGGGGTAGATTTCGCTGGACCTTTTGACACAAAGGCCAACCATTTGCGCACCTCCAAGCTATTGAAAGCTTACCTCTGTTTATTTGTATGTATGACCACTAAAGCAGTTCATTTGGAATTGGTGACTGACTTATCTACTGATGCCTTCCTCGCCGCATTACACCGCTTCACCGCTAGACGAGGTTTACCTTCAGAAATTTATTCCGATAACGGCACGAATTTTACTGGCGCTGCTAACCGACTTAACGATGTCTACAAGTTTCTGGACCGCTCTAGCTCACTTATTGAACGCAAGCTAGCTGACCAACGCATCAGTTGGCATTTCAATCCTCCGGCTGCCCCTCATTTTGGCGGACTTTGGGAAGCCGCTGTCAAATCCGCTAAGTTGTTATTGCGACGCACTGTAGGCAACACGACCCTCACCGCTGAAGAGCTATCTACTCTGTTCATCAGGATAGAAGCCATTTTGAACAGTCGTCCTATTTTCGAAGTTTCGCCAGACCCCAGTGAAGGAGCGTCCTTTCTCACTCCTGGGCATTTTCTGATTGGCCGTCCACTACTGTCACTTCCCGAAGAATGTTATACTGAGCCTCCGCTTAAATCTCGATGGTCTATGCTCCAACAGATGTCCAACCGCTTCTGGAAATTTTGGTCCACTCAGTATCTACACACTCAGATTCAACGACACAAGTGGAATAAGGACTCGACGCCACTCAAGGAAAATCAACTCGTCTTCATAACTGGAGAACACTCAAGCCCCCTTCATTGGCCTATGGGAAGGATCATCAGTCTGCATCCTGGAAAAGACCACGTCTCTAGAGTAGCTACGATCCAGACCGCTCACGGACAGCTGAGACGACCAGTCAACAAGCTCGTCGGCTTTCCGCTTCATCCTTAGTTTTCACCGCTTTTCTACAGCCTCTTTCTTCGGCGTTCTTGCCCTGTTGATTCTTTGGTATTCTTCGTTTTCCCTGCCACTTCTGTCTTCGGCACCCTCGGTTCCCGGTGCTTCTGGTTCTTCGCCCCCCACCCACCTGGCGGATTAAAAACATTCGTTTTGGTGGGCGGTATGTTCGAGTCAGCGCTCGAAGTTTGAATTTGCTTTGATCTACCTAACAGCTGTGCCGTGACGTATTGGTCACGTGATCTCTGACACGCTAATCGATATTGAAAAAGTATTGATTTTCTTTGATGAATGCTACGCACCCCCACTCCCTTTTTATTCTAGGTACTTGTTCCGCTTCAGCACACAAAGGAGAAGCGTTCTGTCCCTCGACTAGTGCAGTCCTACGTTAAACCGCGCCGCTTATTTCCGCATGGAGTAGCGTTCTGTCCCTCGACTAGTGCAGTCCTACGTTAAACCGCGCCGCTTATTTCCGCATGGGTTTTGTTTCAGACAATTTAAAGTACCGCTTTCGTTCGTTAATTGTGCTTAAGGTGCGGACCGCGTTAATGAACATTTTAATGAACCTTTTAACTGTATATTTTCGCCGTGTTAGTAAAAGTGTCGCCCGATTTCGCCGGTTGCACAATCTTAGTGCGTGTACTCGCGGCAATAAACTAAGTGCTTTATAAGCTTAACTTTTACGTTTACTCATATTTTCAATTGAGTTTTTTAGTTGCGTGATCGCCTTCAAGAATTCTACGCTGCCTAAGACGACCACAGTACTGTGGAGACTTCACCTCGATTCCAACGTTGCATCACTTCTTACCTAGGGTAAGTGAGTAGTTAAGGAATATGAACAATTTATAATTTATTTGTATTAAATTCAGTGTCGTTGCGTTTTTATTGTTAAATGACTCGGTTTTGCTCAGAACAGTGCTTAAACTTGCTATGTTAAACATTAACGTAAATTACGCAATCCAGAGTAACCTTGTTAACAATAGGGTTTACCGCACCTCGTGGTTTTAATTCTAACCTTTTAATCTGCGGATTAAACAAATATACAAACAAATACATAATAATATCAAATTACTTGTAGTACAGCTAATAAAAATACATGTTCCTCTCCCCAAACAAGCAAAGTAAGCAGGATGTGCGCTTCCACAAAAGAAGCATCCAATATTATTGTGAATTAACTAAGAGATTGAATTCAATACCCCAAAATATTTCATAGTGTTTTAACTGTTGATGCGACAATGTTTACTTGAATTTTGTAGTCCATTACGTTCGGTGAATCTTAATTTATTAGAAAACGTTCTATCTCAGTAACCTTTTTACAAATTTACAAAATATAAAGTTTGGATAGCCATAAACTAATGTTAAAGTAATTAATGTTTACTTCCAACTGAGAATTATTTCCAGACACTCTAGTTAATAAATTTCTTTCAAATTATAACACAGGTATTGCTAAACAAAAATCATTAGTGAGGTACATTATCATCGATTAATTTACTTCATCAAAATGAGACATTTAAGAATATGGATACTTTGAGTAAGTTTTTCAGTTTTTGTTGTTAAGCATTCTTTTAAGATTTGTTTTCTGAAACAAATTGAAGTACTAAAATTGCTATAACTACACCAGTTGCAACAGCAATGGTGCTACAGACTCTGAAAGATGTTTCAATACTTTAAAAAGAATAAAAACATGTTTAAGGAACTTTATCGGATAAGACCAATTTAATTATTTGACTATATGTTTGATTTATAAAGATCTAATATCCAGTGGTATAGTTGTAAATTTTCCAGTAGTGGAGTGCTCACCATCTTTTGAGGATTGACTAACATCAGGCAATCCAGACTGCCCCCCCCCTTTACAAAATGGTGTTCGAAATGCTCTTGGGTTTTTAGGTTAAATACAGGGTTTAAACTAACAGTACAATAATTGGTTTTTAGCTACTAGTAATAAACTGTAAAAAATTAAACAGGTAGTATTATCACTGCCCCATTTAATTAAAATTTTAATGATTGGAATAAGATTCACCGAAATGGACTACAAAATTAAAGAATAATTTAAATATTTTACTGCTTTAGTAACTTTACATTAATTGTTTCCAAGAAGTTTTATCCTATAAAGATGATGTGATTGGTAGATGTTGGTACACCACATCCTTCAGGGCCTTGTAATTTGAAAAATAAGCATTAAATGATTTCTCTATGTATTTAAATGAATGATTTGTTAGAGAAAGGCATTAAAAAATCTCCATATCAATTTAAATTGTTATAATATAATACCCTTTCCATTAGGTTTTATATAAGTATAGTTTATTTGATAGCCATTTAAAATTAAATTGTGAAAACTAATTTAGTCATTGTTGGTTAAGACTCACGAAAAGACACAGGTCGCCTACTAATATATAGTTTTCTTGGAAAAAGCAAAGTTGGAACGCCGTTCCCTTGCGTTTCCATCCCCCTACACTACTGGTGATATCAGAAGTGACAAACTTAACCAATGAAGTTTACAATTTATTTGCTAAACATAAGTACTGACAAGTTCAACTACTCTACACATAAAACAATAAATTGCCAATTCCTCATATATACTAATTATAGACAATTATGATAATAATTTCAGGTTACTTATGTGTAATTCCCCAAATAGAGAAGAGATTCAGATTCAAAGTATATAAATAATAGAAATTTCATGTCAAAATTAATATTATATTATAAAACTATATTACAAAAAAATTACTTTTTACTATATGCAGTAGTGGAAGCGGAAATCGTTCAAACTTTTAACTTGTAATCAGCAATTATACTATACAGTAGATAGTATTTCTTAACGCTGAACGGTTAGAAATGATAGAAAGAAAACATTTCATTTATCGCATTACAGTACTGACAACTCCAAGTACTAGTATAATTAGTAACAAGAGCCCTCAAGACGGTTCTATTTTCTACGTTGAGTTAAGGAAAGATTGGAGTTTTTAGGTTCAGATGTAAAAACTGTTTTCAAAATATCAGCTGTTTGTTAAAATACACTACTCCATCTAGATGTAACAACGAGAGTAGAGAACTGTTATTTAATATGTTATGTGAAATATCACCCATCTCTAATCTATAACGGCAATTATAGTTGTGTCAACAACAAAAATTGATTTTGAATGTCATGTTTATTACAAGATAATGTGTTTGGTTAATGGTCAAGTAAACTGAACTACTGGTTACTGGGATTAGTGCGAAGTTAGCAAATATCTAGTCTTTAACAGTACATGTTTAAATCTGTTTCTACAAGACTGGTAAGATTTTTAGCATATCTTTCAGCTATTTAAAATAAAAAATTACCATATTAATTAAGTTACTTAATTTAAGGCAATTACTTGATAATACTTGAAGTATTATTGATCGTTATTTAAGCGTGAAATTAAAATAAGGATGACTTTAGTATAGTTCCACTTTATATAAACATTTGTTTTAAATTTAGGAATACAGAGCCAAAATGTTTTACTTTTGTTTTTAAATGAAAATTAAGACTTATTGAAAATTGAAGAGTTAGGAATTTTATATTGAGGTGAGAAAAGAAACAAAAATCAAATTCGAATAAATTAATAATGTTTACTTCTTTAATTTTAGGCGTATAAATTGACCATGTATCATGGTGATTTAAAATTTTATAAATATAGAAAGTGGAAATAAAATATACTTGAACAAATATTTACCCAGGGCGGTGTTTTGACTTTAATAAATTCTTGAATTTTGTAGTCCATTACGTTTGTGAATCTTATTAATCACTTAAACAATAGTTTATGACTATCCAGACTATAAACTATTGTTTAAGTGATTAATAATTCAATTAATTGTAATAATGTATAAGTAATCTAACCTGTCATAATGAAAATGATTCATAAACATTTTTTTATCCAGCAAATTTTCATGCTGATGTGGCTTTGATATTTTACAAAATTTAGAAATTAAAAACTTTGGTTAACTTTAAATTTTGTAAATTTTTTAAAACTTACTGAGACAGAAAGTTTTTGATGGCTATGGGCCGATCTTCATCAGTGTCATCTGCTTGGAGATGTCGGATCAAGCGGTGACGGTTTTAAAAGTAGGTTTTCGATAGTATCAAAATCAATAGTATGTTTGATTTGTATTGTGTTTGTTTGTTTAATATGTTTGTACTTTATGTTTTTGTGTGTCCTTAAATTTCATATTGTTCAAGTGTGTTGAGATGTGGTCCTTTTTTGTTGATATGTAGGATTTCTAGGTTATGGTAAATGTCTGTGTATTTGAGTCCTGGTTCTTTTTCCTCGACTCTTTGTTTAAAGCTGCGAACTGTTTGTTCAATGTAGAATTTGTTACATTCATCGTAGTTCAGCTTGTATACGCCTGGTGCTTGTAGTTTTTCTTTGTTGTTGGTGTTGTGTTGTATTTTGTATTGTAACTTGTTATTAGTTTTGTATCCTATTTTATGAAATTTGTGGACTATTTTGTTTGTTGTTTTGTTTATGTATGGTAATGTGATATATTTATTTTCCCTGTCTGTAGTGTTAATTTTTATGTCTGTCTGTAGTGTTAATAATTAAAACAGGACACAAATACACAGACATTTACCATAACCTAGAAATCCTACATATCAACAAAAAAGGACCACATCTCAACACACTAGAACAATATGAAATTTACAGATACACAAAAACACAATGTACAAACGTATTAAACGAACAAACACAATACAAATCACACATACTCTTTGATACTATCGAAGACCTACCTTTAAAACCTTCACCGCTTGACCCGACATCTTCAAGCAGAAGACATTAATGAAGATCGGCATATAGCGATTGAAAACTTTTTGTCTCAGTAAGTTTTACAAAATTTAAAGTTCAGATAGTCATAAACTATTGTTTAAGTGATTAATAAGATTCGCCTAACGTAATGGATTACAAAATTCAAGAAAAAAATAAAGCTAAAACAATGAATTTGTAATGTTTAAAGTGTGCCTTGGAGGGGCGAGGTACTGCTACTTTGCAAAATTGTAAATGTTTAGGGCGTCAGCGAAAGTTTTTATAATTTTGTTCATTTTCCCAATGATTTAGTGCATGACCCAGTATAAATTTTTACTAAAATCAAACATGTGGGAACGGTAAATAAATACCAAATATGTTTACTTGTAAATATTATATGGGCTGTACAAAAAATTGGAAATAACTTCTAAAAGTGAAAAAAGTGGCATCAACACAGTTTGTAGTTTAAAAAGAACACACAGATCGCAACCCCTATGTACATGGTGAGCTCAATTCCCATTGTGAGATGTACAGCATTACTTGTATTTTATAAACCTAACTTATATTTACATATATATTATACTGAAAAAAATCAGTAAATATGTACCTAATCACAAACATTCTAAAAACATTCTGCCGTAATACGTTTGCTTTCGTGAAGTAACTATTCCATGCACAAAACAGAGAATAGGCCTATAGCTTTTTCAATTGTCTTTATATGAAAGTGTTTGTGTACAAAACTAATTTGGGGGGGGGGAGATGAATGTGTAAACTAACCTAACCTAACCAATCAGAACATAAAGTAACATGTAAGGTGAAAATAGAGATCATATGATGTCAGCCAGCAAAAGATATGACGTAGTATGTCGCATAGTCAGTTGCTACTACACGCAGAACGACCACTCCACTATAGCAATATGAAATGAAAGAATTAACTCATTACAAATCATCCATACTCTTTGACTACTGTTAAAACTGATATCACTAAGCTATACAATGTTACTTGGTGATCAGCATGTAGTGTAGTGTAAATGATTATAATTGCCTAGTAGTGCAATTGAAAGTATTGTCACAGTAAGTTTTTAAAACAGAATACCCTATTATTATGTTCAGGTTATTTGGATTACAGTTTATTTTTTAAAATTTGTTGAATGTCATGGTAAACATTATCAGTGAGTATTAGTTTATTGTTAGTGAAAAATATAAGTGGCATAAACTAATACTCAGAAACTCCAGTTTCTTCTTACGAGTTTGATTCATTATAGCTTTATTTCAATGTCAACAGAAACTATATTTCATTTTTAACCATGTTTACACACGCAGAGATTATTGTTAAATAAATTAGGTTGACTTGCGAGTCAGGTACAAATATTTATTTATACAGGCAATGATTCAATAATTGGTACTTTATTGTCTTCATGCCTACTATACTTATTATCGTGCAGTAGGCTTGGAGACAATAATGTACCTGTTGCTGAAACATTACCCGTAATTGAACCATTTTTGTTTAACTATATTTCTTTTATTGCTTCTTTTGGTATCACTTGGGAAGAAAACCACTACCGTAGTTACTGATATTTTTCAGCAGACGTGTTTCACACTAGGTCAGTGCATTGTTCAATGCTGTGTCATGGTGAAGACTCTTACGGAAGACTCTTACAGAATTGAACAATGGACTGACCTAATGCAAAACGCATCTGCCGAAAAAATAAAAGTAGTAATACAAAAAACCCTCAAAATGTACAACAAAAAAAACTGCAAATTTCTTTAATGTTTATCAATATTTTTATTTATTAACAGTTTACAAAATATAGTTTAAAGTTTAATTTTTTTTTGAAGTTTATAGTTGTGCTTTTAGTTTCTATATAATTCTATTTGTATAATTAATTAATTAAATTTTATAACTGTAATTAAGACGGAAATTCATGCTGAGGAAATTTCATATTATTGTATACTATGCTTTTTAATGTAAATTAAACGTTAATAATTTAATAATATCTTACTTTTATGATTTTTTTCTATTCATGAAAATATTTTACTGAAAAATACAAACAGAATTTTGAAACTTTAATTAATTGATACTAGTTATGACCATTACCTTTTTCAGTATATAATTACCATTTTCGCTACAAATCTATCTACTCTACATGATCGGATTTTAAAACACAAATTCAGTAAATGTATAAACAATTTGATTTTAAGTTATTAAAAAAGTAAGAGATCAATATTTGATTTTATTTTACAGAGCTATCAAACTTGGACATTGACATCAAATATTTAGAATTGACATATTTAGAAGTATATCTCAAATTCTTGTGGACTTTATTTAAATATGTATCTTTTTTAACTGAGATAAATGTATGTATTATTTATAAAAATATTTTACAAAAGTGTGTATTAATTGGGAACTATATTAGTTTACATGTAAAATACATATATAGATATATGTTAGTTTAGATAACTGAGTGAATACAAACTGTTATATGAATATAATCAATCCTAGCTTATTGTAGAGTAATAGGGTTTTTGTTTTTTAATGTAATAAGGCAGTTATCAGCTATTATTGCCTGAAAAAAAGAGGAAAGGAAATGTAGACTAGACAGACAGAGTGTTAAGGTTTTGTTACTGTAATAAATTCATTACTCTGACCCAAATAAACCATCAGCAGCCTCAGAAAGGATGGTTGAGACATTATAGACAGTTATATAGTGCAAATAAATAATGACATTTACACTAGATGCTGATTGAGTTAGCAGACACTAATGAACTGAGAGTCTCATCTAATACAGAAATTTTTTAGCGTTATATACATTTCAGCTTACATTATAACTAATATTGGTTTAATCAGTGACATATACTATTATGCTTTTTTTCATGAAGAATTTTTAAAAAATGACTATTAATAAAGGACTAAGTGAAAAAAATGTGATAATTAATTGTAACAGTAATCAGTGGACCATTGATGTTGTTGCTAGTAACCTGTTCTAAGACCAGCGCTTCCAGACTTGAGTTTTGGGATCGAGGATGATTTCATAGTTGTATTAACACGAGAGTTTAAACAAAAAAATCCTGGGCATTTTGAGATTTGCTAAAATATTTGTTTACCACATAAATACAGGAATTAGAGACCCCCCTGATCTTTTCAGTCATGAGTAACATAACCAAATGACTTGTTTTAAATGGGACTGTCCCTTTTTTTTATTCTTCGTCTCGGTGTAACTGAAAGATGCTTTGTGATAGAACATTGTCTCCTTTTTGAAACTGTACAAAAGTTGATGAAAAAATTGATGCTATGATGCTGATAATGCCATATATTTTACTAAAGACTGAGATATTTGGTTGGGGAATGATTGAAAAAGAATATATTGATTATAGTAAACACACTGATGTATTCCACAAATTTTTGTTCACTTCTAACTACATTACATCAGAAAAAGTAATCGAGTGGAATAATGTAAATTTTTTAATGTACATCATTGGGTTGAAGTTTTTATACACTTTCACACTAACAATCTAAAATATGAATATATTTTAGAATAAATAGAATATATTTTATATCTGTTTGCCAAAAATGGACATGTAG
The DNA here is from genome assembly GCA_036971475.1 of Prosapia bicincta. Taxonomy (NCBI): domain Eukaryota; kingdom Metazoa; phylum Arthropoda; class Insecta; order Hemiptera; family Cercopidae; genus Prosapia; species Prosapia bicincta. The sequence continues at coordinate 24,476,709 of JBAIZL010000009.1, read as the reverse complement.
AAATAGTGAAAAAAATTTAATGAGCAAATTGTGGACTTTTGGAAACACCCAGTTACAGGTTATATAACCTTATCAATGATCAGTAAGGTGCACTTTAAAAAATGTCATAAATCTTATTGTTGTTTAAAATCACTGACAGTTTTTTTAATTCAAATATTTTCTCTGACAATTCTTAAAATAACTGAGATTTTAATTTCACAACTTTTTTAATTTGTAGTATGAAAATAAATTCTATTTTGATAAATAAAATAATGCTTATTAAAAAGTATTAACAATAATTAATGATTTTTTCTCATTTAAACCTTATTGATGCAAATAAACTAACCCTTTTGAGTTTTAGAAAAATGTCAGGTTAGTCATAGGTCATCATAGACTAAGTTCTCACTTTTACTCAATTTATTGTTATTACTGGTACAGGAGAAGTTGTATTTTTGATATAACTGTTGTATGTAATTTGTGATTATATGAAATCACATAAAATTAAAGACTGTCAATAATATTGTGTTTCAAAAAAATATTTTTTCAAGACTTTTGTTTTGCGTTTCTTTTCAAGTAACAAGAATGGATAAAGTGGCCAGTGGAAGAAGTGACAATTTTTCAATGTGTGTATAGTATTTAACAGTTTAAAATATTCTTATTTTACAATTTTACTGATAAAAAATATCAATAAAATTTACCTGTTCAATTCTTTGATTGGTCCTAAGATCTAGATTTTTTAATCCAGAAATCCTAAGATTAAAAATAGTTTATGACTATCCGAACTTTAAATTTAAAGTTCGGATAGTCATAAACTAAAGTTAAAGTGATTAATTAAGTTTCACTGGACGTAATGGACTAAAATTCAAGAATTAAAAATGGGATCTAGGACCGGAACCTCTACCTAATACATTAACATGTTTGCTGATCCTGGCCGTATACAAATACTAACTATCCCTATGAACTAAAAAACTAGAATTTTTAGTCAATAAATCTGCTATTTATTTGAAGGTTGATCTGTAATGATGTTTGGCATTTTATAAAGCTAATTTTGTGTCACCCACTTGAGGGTCCCAGCGCTTTAAACTCTACCACAAGACATGATACTAAAGTTTGAAAATTATCATTTTAATTCCTTAAATACTTCTACAAATATCATTTAAAACCAGCCAGTAGGTTTATAAAACAAATAAAAGAATTTATGTTTGTAAAACAAACAGGTTTTATACCCAGTAAATTTTTCATTAATAACAGGACATTTATGATAATCATCACTTTCTTTGCTTTCTGAGTCAGAATCAGAATTAAAATTACTGTCAAGCCCTTTTTCGGTGCTATTTTGTGAACTATAAGAAGAAGGTTGAACAAGAAGTGGAATCGCCTCGGCAGAGGGCCCACTGAATTAAAACCGTCTTTGTGTGGTCACAACTCTCACCTCATTGCTCGACACCCATGGGATAGATTATCGTAACCATAGACAGTAAGATCCTTCAAGGCCAGCCTTGGAGATAGGTTTTAAATATTCATTAATTTTATTCCTACCAATTCCGAACTTCTTTAGGAAAAAATCGACAGACCTCACAGGAAGACCCCCTGGAACCCACCTCAACAGGGAAGCATTGACACGGGAACTCCTTTCGATGAATAGAGGAACACAAAGGTTCATACTTGTTGACCTTGTACAGGATTTGCTTCGGGATATTAGACTCCCATGGCACCGTCAATTCCTCCATCAGCACTGATCGAAGTGTGAATGAGTTTGCCAGAAAATCCGGACACAAAGGTGTAATGCCTAAAACATCCTCATAATGTCTGTTGCCAGGGATTTGATACATATAATCAAATTCATAGCTTTCCCTATAACAGATGGAAGAGCCCTGCATGCTGGTCTCCTCACTTTCTAACTTTCCCTAAAAAAGCAACAGGGTTTGTTGCCTTAAACCCCTTTCTCTTGGCCGAAGCAATCGGATAACTTACAACCTCCTTCAAAATCACTAAGACCCTATCATGGCGCCAAGTGAATCATCCTTCCTGCAGCGCCCGAGGTCAGTCAACCAATATGTGATGGGTAGTAGCAGAAGTTACCAGGTACAAATTACACATGCTATCTGATGCAAGACTCCAGCGTCACAGATTACTTGGACCTGAGAGAGCCCCTTGTAAGAATTTTGCATAGAATTTCAACATTTCAGAAGTCCAATCATATATTAAGGTTCTCCATTGCAACTTTAGAGGAATACACATCTCCTACAATAGTGTCTAATTATTCTGCAACACCAGTGATTGTGCCCTCACAAGTATAACACGCTCATCTTCTATAAGTTTCTTCCTCATTTGGTCTACCTTTGTGATCGGCCAAGTACTGACCCAACCCAAACCCTGCCTATTATTTCTGATACCAGTCATGTATCTCCTCTCAAACTCCACCCGCCACTGGAGAGAAGAAAGATCCTGCCTTGAGTGCTACGTTACCTGAACAATCACTGGATCTCTAAAAGCCTATTTCTTGTAACTAAGAACTGCCTGTATACTATAGGTATATACTTTAAACCAAAATTTTGTTTACTTCTGTACAACATACTCGTATCCATTGATTGCTACTCAAGAACCCCTCTCAGGAGCCATGACAGTCTTCTCTGTATGACATACCAAAGTGAGATCATCCGCAAATGCTATTAGTGCTGGAAGTCTCAATCTTCCTATCCTTAGGCAATACAAACTTGAGATGGTTGATCCAGTGACTTTAGTCGGTGATGGATCGGTGATTTTAGTGACTGTACCAGGTTTGGATCAGTAGCTTTTACCAGTGAATTTAGTACTGGCAACAAGGGGTGCTGAGACTGATCTGTATGTGCCAAAAACAGGCAGACATACCACTCTAGTGAAATGATTCCACACCTTGTTTTTTTCTTTTTTGGAAGGCTCATTTTATTTTAAAATAAATTCCTGCAAAATTAAGAACAAACTACCAAGTGTGAAATAGAGTCTACTGTACACAACTATCTCGAAACCTGACACAAGTCGACTACCCACACACGTGTAAATGAGTAGAGCCAGTGATAGCGACGAATCAACCGATGACAGCCGTTTAATCCAGTGACTGCGGCTTTTTGCCCAATCAAACAGAGACAATTTCTGATCGATCCATTTTCCTTATTTTTGTCCCTGGTACCACCAGCGACAAATGAATATCAGTGACAAGTCACTGTAACAGGAAATATCAACCATTAACTTAATACTAACCATTAGTGGGGACTTTCTTCAGAATCTCAAACAATAATTAAACACCACAACAAAGGCAATGGGTGACAAAGAGCATTCCTGAAACAACCCCTTCTCATATAAAAAAACTGCATCCTCCCACTCTCTTGACTGAATCAAGAAAAGCAGAGAGTTGTAGTAAGAAAATATTAAAGTAGGAATCTTCAGTGGCACACCATAATGATACAAGGCCATTTGCAGCATGTTATGCTGAACAGAATCAAAGGCATTTCCCAGATCCAGCCAAGCAATAAAAATTTGTCTCATATTTTCTAGGATCTTCTAATGCTTCTGACAGCACTGTTGTAAGCTCGAGAGAATCAGAAACTCCCTGAGTAAAGCCCTTTTAAAGACCCTGCTTAAGAAAGTTCCTTTCCATATGACCACTAATCCCTTTCGAAATGATGGAGGACAGAACTTTAAACTATGAGTATTAGTGAGGGCAATTGGCTTAGTTTTACTTGAGTGATCACATCCCTCTTCCTCCGGAATCAGCTTCACCACACCACCTGAAAAACTGCTAGGGAACTTTCTGGACTTCCAGAGCATGTCAAAGAAACGCACCAGGAATCCCTGAAATGCTGGGCACTTCTTGTAGACCAAAGAAGGTATACCATTTAGGCCTGGAGCTGACTTGTTTCTAGTTCTTCTCAAAACTTCTGCCACCTCATTTAATTCAGGTGGACCAATATTGAATTATGAAACTGACGTCAACTCAAATATATCCGTTGGCAGAAAATTCCTTTGTGTATCCTTATATGTATTCCCAAAGAATTCATACAATTCGTAAAACAATAAAACATACATAGAGTAAAAATATGATTTTCATTAAAACAGTACTCATAAATCTTGCATGGTCATAAATAAAAAACCATGTACACAAATATGTTGTTTGACTCTCTCTATAAACTGACTCAAAAAGGTAATTTTATTGTTCAAGTGTTGAGGACAGAGATTAAAATAGTAAACAAAGTCAAATTATCCACCCAGTTGTTAAAGGTTTCACTATTTATTCACATCCCTATATTAATTTACAGAAATAATTCCTAGAGATTGACAAAGATAAAACTGTAGGAATACCTATGTTGTTGATTTATCTAAAACTCTATCTAATATTGTCTCCAGGCCTTGCCTTTTGTATTGCTTATTATATATATTTATGACAGAGTTATGTTTGATATTGAAGTAGTTGTATGTATTGTATCGTGTTTAACAAGATCAATTGCAGTTTCTATATTTAAAAGAAGTATTAGATATAGAATGAAATAATGCAGTACTGGTACTAATGCCAATTAAATTAGACACACTTTGTTTTTTAGTAATAGACTAGGCTAATTTTAAAAATACTTAACTAAGTGAATACTTAATTTCTGTTTGAAATGATTTCTCCTTAAATCAATTATACAAAAACGTGACAAACACAACCTAAATTTCTTAAAAGCAGACAATTCCATTGTAATAATGTACCAACAAGACATCAATAGGAAAGTAAACAGTTTCATAACTGAAAATAGAATAACCGAACTCTGATTAGACCCCACACCTAAATTTCAAACAGAAATTAAAAATCTTCTAAATAAATGCACCGAAATAATGAAAAGTGAACAAAAGAAATATTACAAACAAATAAAACCCCAAGCCCCCACACTAAATGCTTTACCTAAAATCCTCAAAGAAAACACACCCATCCGTTCACTAATCAATCACACACATGCACCATTACATAAGCTAGCCAAATACATAGATAAACTTATCAGAAACAACATAAACTTTCACAATCAAACATCCATACACAATAACATAGACCTCATTCACAAAATACAAGACATCCACATACCACATAACTCCACCATTGCCTCATTCGACATAAAAAACCTTTACACTAATGTGCCAATAGAACAAACATACTTCAAAATATACTCACAGCAAACAACACTCCACATTAACTCACACATGAAATCATCACACTCACCAAACTCATCACATCACAAAATTCTTCACATACCAACTCAAATTCTACACACAGAAAGACGGCCTCTCTATGGGTTCCCCCATCTCAAGCATCCTAGCAGAAATATTCCTTCATCATATCGAACAACAATACCTTCTACAGAACAATAATAAAACACATAAAATAAGATATGTAGATGACATTTTAATATTATACAACGGCAACAAACAACTACACAATTACATTAATACCATACACCAAAACCTCTCATTTACCCTCGAATTAGAAGAAAACAATAAAATAAACTTTCTAGACCTTACCATCACCAAACACAACACCAGACATAATTTAAAAATATACAGAAAACCAACAACTACCGATATTGTCATACATAATACATCTAATCACCCCACACAACACAATCATGCTGCATTTAATCATATGTTACACCAACTTATCAATATACCAATGCTACAGAAAGACTACGACAAAGAACTTAATACCATAAAATACATCGCTCAACAAAACGGCTACCAACACACACTCATAGACAACATACTCAGGAAAATTAAACATAAACACCATCAAACGGCCATGCAGACAAAACCACACAAAAAACAATAAATACATATCCCTCACCTACCACAACAAAAACACACACAAAATAGCCTCCACATTCAAAAAACTCCATTACCAAATATCAAACAAAACAACAAACACTTTAAGACAGCACATACAACCTTTTCAAAAAGAAACTGACAAATACAAACTCTCAGGTATTTCCAAATTAACTTGTAACGATTGTCCCAGTTATTACATTGGCCAAACCGGCATGTCATTCTATACACTCTTCAAAGAACACATTACCCCCCCCCCCAAAAAAAACAAACAAACCCGAAATCCAGCTACGCAAAACACCTAAAAAACACTCAACACACACACACACACACACACACCGACATACACACTAATTTAAATGTTCTACACACATTAAAACAAAGTAAAAAACTAACAACCTTAGAAAAATATGAAATATAAAAACACTACGCAACAGATAAAGAAAACGTATTAAATGATTACACAGATTTTGAAGCCAACAGCCTTTTCTATTATATGACACACAAACAAAACAATCCACTCCATTCACAGTCATAAATCCATTCCCGTTAGACCCTTTACACTTAACCGATGATGCCAGTAGAGGGTTAGCTTTGTAAAAGGAACAAATGTTTTGAAACGTGTCAAGAAGTAACCAATTACATATTCACTTAGTTAAGTATTTTTGAAATTAGTTTAATCAGTGAATTCAAGATGATTACATCAAGCAACTTCAATAGACTTGTGTTAATTTTATCATACTTAAAAAAACATACAGATTATTTAAAGAGAACATTTCAAATATAATGGTAGTGTTACAATTTGAATATACTGTGGTGTTTTAACGTTACATTTAATTTACTTTTTCCAGATCTAAAATGGTCAGATATTACTTTTTACTGCTTCTTGCTCCTTTGGCACTTGTAAAATGCAGCTCTGATTTATCAGTTGAACTGGAGGGAAATGTTCTCTCAGATTCTCACTATACGGACATAAAGTATTTCCAGCCTGAGCAAATACATCTTTCATTTGGAGGTAATTTTTTAGTTATTTTTGTAACTACTATGTTTAAATTTACCATCATTTATAAGTTGATTTAAAAAATATGCCTCAGAGCATATTTTGAAAAGGTTTCCTATCCGTTTTAAAAATTAATTGTGGTTAACATGATTTGTTTTCATTTTGTACTTGAGACCTCCTAGCATTTACTTACATTTCAATTGTAGAAAAAAAAACTTGCCTAAAATAGAACTTGAAGTGCAACTTTATGTTTTAAAGTAAACAATTTAATTTAAAGTTAAATTTTAAGAACTTTAAGTTATATAATTGTCACTTGTACTTTAACCTATCTGATCTTAACATTCATAGAGATTTTGTGTTTATTATTAGTGGAAAGACATCTGCATACTGCTAAGTTTTAAATTTAGGTTCTATATTCTTCTTTCGTCAGTGCTATTCTGACTGCTTTAATAAAAAATCCACAGAGTTTTTTTTAGAAATCTTCTTTGATGTTAAAATTATTAATTACTCCTCCTAAGCTCAAAATTCTCCTTTTTGCTGTTTTTTTCTTCCAACATGTACAACAAATTTCTAGTTTCGTTTGGTTAATTTGTTCTTTCCCTGAGGTAAGATTAACAGTTGTATCTTTAGCACCTTCGCTTTTTGTCGAGTTTTCCTTAGCTTGTCTAAGAAAATAGGTCTTTAAAAACCCTCTGTTTTTCAGTCAAACCTTTTCTATTGCCTTAATTTATCAATAGCAAACCTCTGGGAAAAACCTTACTTACTTACTAGATAACGCCCACTCTTGGCTGTGGGCGAAAAATCTCTTCTTCCTTCGTGTCGTTCAGGGGTCTATGGTCCAGAGCTTTACATGACTGGAGGTGCTCAGCTGTCATGTCCTCCCTGCTGTCACAAAGGGTGCACCTGGGAGACGAGAAGACGTGTATTTTGTTTAGGTGTGCAGCTAGGTAGTCGTGTCCAGTTGTGAGTCTAAAAAGTGCAACCCCGTCCCGTCAGGGTAACATGTTGTTAATTGGCCCGTTTTCGACAAGAGTAGCCTAACGTTTATTAAGAGATGCTTCCCTTAAGTAGGCTTGAGTGCTCCTCTTTATTGCAGCATTTATTTGTATTTTTATAGAGGGGAGCGAAGTTGCTACGCTCGGCTGTGGGAGCGTTGTTCCTTTTTTTGCCAATGAGTCGGCTAATTCATTACCTCTTATATCCACATGGCTGGGGATCCATTGTAATTCAATTTTCCATCCCCTATTCATTAGTTTTGACAAATTTTGACGACAGGCTAGAGCGGATCTGCAATCGGTCTTCTTGTTATTTGTTACGGCCATTATTGCAGCCATTGAGTCTAGAAAAAAGACTGCTTGTGCCGGTGTCTTTATTTTCTTTATTTCGTTTGATGCGGCTAGTATGGCGGTTATTTCACCGTCAAAGTTACTTTGGTTGTTACCAACTGCTAGCGATCCTTCAAAAAGATTACAGTAATAACCAGCTCCAGTTTGTCCTTTGTCTGGGAAAAACTACTACTCTTTATTCAATTTTTTTGTTTGAGACAGTTTTTCTGTTTCAGAGACCGAAAGGTTATTTCCATATTATTACATTCAATCTGTCATTGTATTGTGGTTGTACACCCCTCTCAATTGCTGGTAATGTTTTCCAATTTAAGTAAATCCACAGTAATATAGTATAAGAGTAAAAAAATAAGAAATGAAAGATTACACAAAAGTGTTAAAGCTATTAAAACCTCATTTTTTTGTAAATCTTCAATCACTAATATCTAATTTTCAAAAACTAATCTTTTGCAGAAACTGCATCGGATATTGTGGTAACATGGACAACATGGAATGAGACAGACTCTGTTGTGGAATATGGTATCCGTGGGATGGTTTTGAAAGCCATTGGAAAAAGTACATTGTTTGTGGATGGGGGGAGTTTGAAACGCAAACAATACATCCATAGAGTCACTCTTTCTCACCTGTTACCAAAACAACGCTATGGTAAGAATATCTTATCTCTCTGTTAGTTTCTTTCATTACCAGATGATTCAAATAATATTGCAGTGACAATGAAAACACCTTTTGTTAAAACTATTGCTTTGCATACAAATGTTCTAATGCTTGAATATATTAGTTTTATGACAAACCAAGAGAGCTTCTGATTTGCTTTTTTATTCAGTTCTACGATAATAAAAATTTCATATTAAAATTGTGTTCTTAGCTTATGATGTAAATAATTTGTATCTGCTTTTTATTACTTTACTAAACCAGTAAAATGGTACTTCTTATTAAAATGTTTATTATGAAATTTTCTTTTTTCAAATGTTCTGAAAATGTATCTCTTTTAAAGTAACCTCAAACTAAAAGAGTGTTGTAAAAAACTTCAATTAATTTCTTGATATTTTCTTTTAAATCTGTATAACTCTTGATAGGGGCATTTAAAATTATTATGGTTTAAAATTTGATAACAATATATACAACCCTAATAACCAATATATATATATATATATATATATATATATATATATATATATATTATTATTATTATTATTATTTTTTTTTTTGGTTAGTTTTGGTTGGTAAAGATTATTTAAATTTTTTGGACTAGGAGACTGACAGACTTACCTTGGTAAGAGTCCACTCTGTAGTCTTGAAATAGAAACACATAAAAGCACTTAACCAATGATATATTTCAACCACACAGTGGTCTTTGACAATCAAAGAGAAAACAAAAAGAAATATGAGAGAATGAAATAAAATAAATATAAGTTGTAATCACAGATTGTGTAGAAATCAGATGTCACAGATACACAGATTAAAGATATATGTATTGTTTCCATGAGCATATGAGTGATTATAGTTTATATAAGTCTGTCAGGGGAAAAGAGATTGGAGACGTCTGATGAGGCTATTAGGAAAAAAAGTGAATGGATTTATCTGATGTTGAGGTTAGGGGATTCTCTGGACTTGGTATACCACTGGTATGATAGTTCCCATCTTCTCAGTTCTGAGGGATTGCAATCAGGGAGGAGAATTATTTTTATGGTATAGCAGTCATCAAAAGTTGTGATGTTGTGACTCGCAGCATGTTGAGCTGTAGGCCAATCCATATTCATGATTTTAACATCATGTCTGTGGCCATTCATTCTGATATTCAGACCATCCGTGGTCAGGCCTATGTACTGTGCTGAGCAAAATTTACATTGTAGCTGGTATATGACATTTTTCGATGTACAATTATGATGACCCTGTATTTTGAAGACTATTTTTGTTGTTTGGCTGTTGAAACTATTTGCTGAGGGGTGTATTGGACACGTCTTGCATCTAGGTCTATTGCATGGGAAGGAGCCATGAGGAAGTTTGTGTGGTTTTTCTGCATCAGGGTCTGGTAGTTTAGAATGTACTAGGATGTTTTTCAAGTTGTGAGGTTGCTTGTACCAAATTTGAGGTGGATCGGTGAAAAGATTTTTGGTATGGACGGAAGCTTGAAGATATTATTCCAGGATTCAGCTACTCAGTAAATTACATCCTTTATTATACCCGTCTTAAGTTTTTCTGGAATATAAAGATAACAATCTTCTGCAATTAATGTTTGCAGAAGATTTTTCAGTATTATGTACTGCAGTACACCTTGATCCATAGGCTGAAGCAACGATGTCACATTAGGTGGGACAAATATTCCTGTTATGTCTTTACATACCAACTGCATGTCTGAAGGATGTGAAACAGCATTGTCCATCAAAAGTAGAGGTTTTGATGGCAGTCCATTTTTTTCATTAAGTTTTTGTTACTGGAGGTACAAATTCATTTTTGAACCACTCCTTGAAAATATTACCCGTCGTCCACACCCTACACTGATTTCTGTAATGAACAGGGAGAGCATTCAGGTTCATATTTTTAAGGTCTCGTGGTATGGCGGATGTTACAGTCACCATTAGTGATAGCTTATTTGTTCCCGTTAATGCAGGCTAAAACTGTGAGACGCTGTTTGCTTGTTTTAAAGCCTGGCGAAGAAAATTCCTCTTTAGAAGCAAGACTTTTAGTGGGAAGGGCTTTAAAATTCAATCCAGTCTCGTCCGCAATATACACTTGCTGGGGTGAGTAATTTTCAGATGAAATCAAATCTGTGAATTCGTCTAAATATTCTTTTGCAGCAAGATTATCAGCTGATAACTTCCCCTGCTTACTGCTAGTTGTCTAATTTTGTACCTTCTATTCCATCTAGCCAACCATCCATTGCTAGCAGTAACTTCCAAATCACCGTTCCTTAATTTGTTTTACTTTAATACCTTTTCTTATATTAATGGGCCACTAATAGGAACTCCTTTCTGCCTCTCTTGTGTAAACCATAAAAATACAGCTTTGTCAATTTTTTCTTTCACAGAAACTTTTGCGTGATGGCGCTTTTTCAATTTTTGCAGGATTCTTTTTCCAGTCTCTCTTATTGTAGCCTTACCAACAACAAAGTCAACAGCTAACTTTGTCAAACTTTCCTCTTTGTCTAGTTGCAATAACACTTCAAATTTGAAAAAAAATCTTAAAAAAAGGTCTACACACACAGTATTGATACAGAAATATGTAATGAATGCTCTAATATTGTTCGTTATAAAAAAACGCACTTTTGTCAAATGCAAATTATATAGCTAACCCTGAAATTTTTTGGAAAATCCAAAGTTTTCTAAATCCGAACAGGCTATAGCCCCAATTAGTTCTGATTTGAGGGGTTCCACTGTATATATATATATATATATATATATATATATATATATATATATATATATATATATATATATATATATATTTGAAGTTAATATATTACTATTGTAAGTAATTTTATCCACCATTAAGTGCAATAAATTATTATTGCATAAAATATAATATAATAAATAATTATTGCACTTAATGGTGGATAAAATTACTTACAATAGTAATATATTAACTTCATAAAGTCAGTGCAACGGAAAAACAATGGATAACGTTAAATATCAAGAATATATATATATATATATATATATATATATATATATATATATATATATATATATTTGTAGTTATGCAACACTGTTTTCTTGTATACACTTTCACTTATGTACTTAAACAAGAATCTTACTTGGTATTTATGCGAGCTAAATACCAAGTAAGATTCTTGTTTAAGTACATAAGTGAAAGTGATATATATATATGAAGTTAATATATTACTATTGTAAGTAATTTTATCCACCATTAAGTGTAATGATTTTACCTTGAATGATGAGGTGCCTTTCGGTCACTTGACCATTGTCGAATCACTGATTATTTTTTCTTAATTTTTCTGGTGCGGATGTTCGGTCCGTCGTGTTGGTAATTGTTGACGTCATATACGTTTCCTCTTGAGTCTTGTGTATTATGTTTTTGAATAGTATGTCTTCTGTATATGTTGTTTGTAGATTCATTAAATTGTTGTGTATGTTTTTGTAAATGTGGTATTTTTCTAGTGAGTTTAGTTCTATTGGGTTATTATTTATTTCAAGTATAGTTAGGTTATTTTCGTAATTTGTTATTTCATGTTTATGTGATATTAGGTGTGCTGCAACATTTGATACTTTTGAATTTTTGTTTTTGAATGCCCTATAATGTTCTTCAAATCTTATTTTAAATGATCTGGTTGTTTTCCTTATGTAAAATGCGTTACAGTTGTTACATGTAATTTTGTAAATTCCTGATAGGTTATGTTTTTCTGAATTTGTTTTGTGGTTTATGTTAAGATATTTTATTATTTTGTTGTTTGGTTTGTATGTTGGAGTGTAGTATTCTTTGTTGTTTATATTTGTTGATTTTTTAAATTTGTTATTGGTGTGTTTATATTTATGGTAGATTTTTTTATTTTTATTATTTTTGTGTTCAGGTTTTAGTGTTGTGTTGAGGTTAGGTTTTTTGAGTTAGGTTAGGATTTTGTGTAAATTTATTGAATATGTTTTTATAAAGTGTTTGTTGTATCCATTTTCTATTGCTATTTTTGTAATGTTATCTAATTCTTCATTTAATTTTTGTTTGTTATCCTGTGTGTATTTTATCCTGTGTGTAATACCTTATTACAATAAAAAACTTAATAGTCACTCACCGAAATACCCTAAACTATAACAATAAATTAAAATACAACACAAGACTATACCCATTCAAACCATGTGCACCAATATTATCAGGCATACCTAAAATCCACAAACCCGACACACCATTTAGACCACTAATAAATTTCACAACAGCACCATCTTACATAATCGCAAAAATACTAGACAAAATAATAAGATCTAAAATACATATCAACAACACATACAATATAAAAAATGGATACGAATTAATTAATAAAATACAAAACCATAAAAACAAACAGCAACACAAAAATAATAAGTTATGACATAACTAACATGTACCCTAGTATCCCAATAGAAGAAACCATAGAAATAATAAAAAACAAACTAATACACAATACACGAAAAAAGAAACACAATAGATAGTATCATTACGCTAACAAAACACATATGTAACAAAAATTACTTCCAATTTAACAATAAATACTATAAACAAACAACTGGACTCCCCATGGGATCACCCATATCATCAGTCATGTCAGAAATATATTTACAACACTTTGAACAAATAATAATTAAACCTATACTAAACACACACAATATTTCACTATGGACAAGGTACGTAGATGATATACTTGTAATATACCAACCTACCATTCACAACGAACACATCATAATATTAAACAAACTAAATACATACAACGAAAACATACAATTCACCGTTGAAACAGAAACAAATAGAACAATCAACTATCTCGACATCACATTAAATATAAATGATAATAAAATAGAAACTACAGTATACAGGAAACCATACTTCCAACAACACCACAATACACTACAAATCTAACCACTCCTGGACACACAAAATTAACACTTACAGTAACATGATAAATAAAGCAATAAAATACATACAGGATAACAAACAAAAACTAAATGAAGAATTAGATAACATTACAAAAATAGCAATAGAAAATGGATACAACAAACACCTTATAAAAAATAAATACAATAAATTCACAAAAAAATCTAACCTCAACACAACACTACAACCGGAACACAAGAATAATAAAAATAAAAAAATCTACCTAAAATAAAAATACACCAATAACAAAATAGAAAAAATAACAAATATATACAACAAAGACTACACTCCAACATACAAACCAAACAACAAAATAATAAAATATCTTAACACAAACCATAAAACAAATCAGAAAAACATAACCTATCCGGAATTTACAAAATTTCATGTAACAACTGTAACGCATTTTACATAGGGAAAACAACCAGATCATTTAAAATAAGATTTGAAGAACATTATAGGGCATTCAAAAACAAAAATTCAAAAGTATCAAATGTTGCAGCACACCTAATATCACATAAACATGAAATAACAAATTACGAAAATAACCTAACCGTATTTGAAATAAATAATAACCCAATAGAATTAAACTCACTAGAAAAATACCACATTTACAAAAACATACACAACAATTTAATGAATCTACAAACAACATATACAGAAGACATACTATTCAAAAACATAATACACAAGACTCAAGAGGAAACGTATATGACGTCAACAATTACCAACACATCGGACCGAACATCCGCACCAGAAAAATTAAGAAAAAATAATCAGTGATTCGACAATGGTCAAGTGACCGAAAGGCGCCTCATCACTCAAGGTAAAATCATTGCACTTAATGGTGGATAAAATTATTTACAATAGTAATATATTAACTTCATAAAGTCAGTGCAACGGAAAAACAATGGATAACGTAAAATATCAAGTATATATATATATATATATATATATATATATATATATATATATATATATATATATATATATATAAGAATATACTTAAGAATAAACTTTTCTGAGTCTTTTCTTTTTCTCTTTTTTGATTGACAAAGATCATTTTGATCGAAATATATCAATAGTGTGATACATTTTTATATGTGTATTTATTTATTTCCAAGAGATTGCAGTTTTGGAGTATTTCCATTAGGTAATTCTGTCAGTTTCCTATCTAGTCCAAAAAAATCCTATATATATATATATATATATATATATATATATATATATTCTTGATATTTAACATTATCCATTGTTTTTCCGTTGCACTGACTTTATGAAGTTAATATATTACTGTGTGAGTAATTTTATCCACCATTTGACACTCTCACACCTATTATTCACGAAAAAACACAACAAATTATAATAAAACATAAAACAAACACTATTAACAGACAAAACAAAAAAATCGAAAATTTATCAAAACAACTTAACCTAAAAAATAACCTAGAACCAATCCACACATCAAAACAACAACATAACCTAAAAAATAGCCTAGAACCAACCCACACCTCTAACAATAATAAATTCATAAACTTAACTAAAACACAATTTACTGAAAAAGAAAAAATAATAATAACAAATTCCTTCAAATATAACCTACCTAACTTCAACAAAAAACAAATAATAAAAAACCTAATAGTTGACACAGAATCTAACATCCACAAAATTACCCACCAAAATACTGAACACATAAGAAATAATATTAATAATAAAATTAACCTAATAAAAACGGAAAAAAACAAAAAAACGGAACAATATATTAATAAAAAAGAAATTATAAAACTCAGAGAAAAACTAGAAAACAATGACTACTTAATATTAAAATCAGATAAAACAAATACTCCAGTAATAATAGAAAATACCAAATATATCGATTCAATGACTAACTACATAAAAGAAAATAAATACGAACAAATCCCAGACCCAACTAACAAATACCTTATTACAATAAAAAACTTAATAGTCACTCACCGTAACACCCTAAACTATAACAATAAATTAAAATACCACACAAGATTATACCCATTCAAACCGTGCGCACCCGTATTATCAGGGATACCTAAAATCCAACACACCATTTAGACCACTAATAAATTTCACAACAGCACCATCTTACATAATCGCAAAAATTCTAGACAAAATCCTAAGATTTAAAATACATATCAACAACACATACAATATAAAAAATGGATACGAATTAATTGATAAAATAAAAACGATAAAAACAAACAGCAACACAAAAATAATAAGTTATGACATAACTAACATGTACCCTAGTATCCCAATAGAAGAAACCATAGAAATAATAAAAAACAAACTGATACACAATAACGAAAAAAGAAACATAATAGATAGTATCATTACGCTAACCAAACACATATGTAACCAAAATTACTTCCAATTTAACAATAAATATTATAAACAAACAACAGGACTCCCCATGGGTTCACCCATATCATCTGTCATGTCAGAAATATATTTACAACACTTTGAACAAATAATAATTAAACCTATAATAAACACACACAATATCTCACTATGGACAAGATATGTAGACGATATACTTGTAATATACCAACCTACCATTCACAACGAACACGTCATAATATTAAACAAACTAAATACATACAACGAAAACATACAATTCACCGTTGAAACAGAAACAAATAGAACAATCAACTTCCTCGACATTACTTTAAATATAAATGATAATAAAATAGAAACTACAGTATACAGGAAACCTACTTCCAACAACACCACAATACATTACAATTCTAACCACCCCTGGACACACAAAATTAACACTTACAGTAACATGATAAATAAAGCAATAAAATACACACAGGATAACAAACAAAAATTAAATGAAGAATTAGATAACATTACAAAAATAGCAATAGAAAATGGATACAACAAACACCTTATAAAAAATATATACAATAAATTCACAAAAAAACCTAACCTCAACACAACACTACAACCGGAACACGAAAATAATAAAAATAAAAAAATCTACCTAAAATATAAATACACCAATAACAAAATAGAAAAAATAACAAATATATACAACAAAGAATACTACACTCCAACTTACAAACCAAACAACAAAATAATAAAATATCTTAATAACCACATAACAAATTCAGAAAAACATAACCTATCAGGAATTTACAAAATCACATGCAACAACTGTAACGCTTTTTACATAGGAAAAACAACCAGAACATTTAAAATAAGATTTGAAGAACATTATAGAGCATTCAAAAACAAAAATTCTAAAGTATCAAATGTTGCAGCACACCTAATATCCCATAAACACGAAATAACAAATTACGAAAATAACCTAACCATACTGGAAATAAATAACAACCCAATAGAACTAAACTCACTAGAAAAATACCACATTTATAAAAACCTACACAACAACTTAATGAATCTACAAACAACATATACAGAAGACATACTATACAAAAATATCATACACTCAGATCAAGAAAAAGTGCGCGTTACGTCAACGAACACCGGCTTCACGGACGTAGCATCCACAGCAGAGAAAAATCAGTGATTCGACAATGGTCAACGACCGAAAGGTGCCTCATCACTCAAGATAAAATTATTGCACTTAATGGTGGATAAAATTACTCACACAGTAATATATTAACTTCATATATATATATATATATATATATATATATATATATATATATATATATATATATATATATATATATATATGTTGTAAATTTTTAGTGTACCATTGTGGCAGTGATTTTGGTTGGTCTCCTGAGTTTTACTTTGACACTGTACCCACTGGAAGCAATTGGTCCCCACGACTTGCAGTTTATGGTGACTTAGGGAATGAGAATGCTCAATCACTACCACGACTCCAGCAAGAAGCTCAAAGGGGCATGTACGATGCATTCCTACATGTTGGTGATTTTGCGTATGATATGAGAGATGTAAGTGACATAACTTGTTATACTGCTAAGAAAATATGATCAGATTTGAAACTTGTTATTCAATATTTATATCAAACTAGTTTTGTATAGTTTTGAGATATTTAAATTATGTTTACCAGAAACAAAGGGTTACAAAAAATTAAATGGATTCCTAATAGAATAAACCATGTTTATAAGAAAATGGAATTTGTATGGTATCCATTGCTCAGGTTTTGTTGTGATATCTATAATCAGCTCAAACAGTGTTTCTAATTTCTTGTTACATTATAACACTGTGATGAGTATTATAACAGAAAATACATAAGATTTACCAAGAACGTCCAAAATCCAACAATGGGTTGTAAATGTGTATTGTATATATCATTAGTAAAACAAATATTAGGAATTTTGTAATTGTTTATATTATTTTTACTCTTATTTGCTTTTGGGTTATTAAATGCCTGTCTAACATCAGCACATTTTTAGCAATATCGGATATTTATTTTGTTGTGATCTGTCAAAAAAGTGATTTATTATAGTAGAACTGACTATAGTATATAACGTACATATTCATGTTATATGAGTACATGAGTATAAGAGTACATAGGTATATACATTTTTATTGTTAATTGATGGCAACATTGTTTTATTGACAAGAATCTTTCTTTTTTTTGCATACCAGCTTTCAAGCTATCTTTGTTACTCTACTTCACACTATCTTTTCTTGAAGTCTGAGTTAAAAACACAGTTCTGAAAGCCGGTTTGTACTGGACATTTAAGGCGATTAACTAAATAAGGAACAGTTTTTTTATTGACGTTGACTTGAAATACTAAAACACCTCACAGGCTTGTCTGTTTCATATAATTTTCAAAGACTAAAAATACAACAAAATTGTTTTTCAGAGTAAATTTGTTAAACGACAAAATAAATGCAAATAAGTTTTAAATATAACAAGTAGATTCATTTTTATAGAAATATTAGTGTCAATTAATTCAATCGAAATCAAATACAAATCCAAATACAAGAAGTTTAATATTAATTAAAAAATCTATATGTGGCTGGCAAACATGTTTTATTATCTTAGCCCAAAACAGATTCATTTTATTATTAGAAAGTATCTACACAAAAATAAAAAAATGAAGTGCTAATAAAAGTTACAATGCTCTGTAATTACCATTTTCTGTAACTGGATTTCTCTTTTTAATCAGGATACATGCTGATATGAATTTTACTTGTGGTAAGATGACTGTAGGTGATATAGATTTTTATTTTCTGGTCTGGTAATATGCTTCAAATTGTTTTAGAATAATGGTCAAGTGGGAGATGAGTTTATGAGACAAATTGAACCAATTGCAGCCTATGTTCCTTATATGGTGTGTCCTGGAAATCATGAAGAGGCCTTGTGAGTTTTGTTTTAATATCACTTTATGAAAATAGATAAAAATGATTTTAAAAAACATTCATTATTTTATTTTGAGTGTAAGCATGTGTGCATTCAGTCAACTCCCAATAATTCATGGTAATTCATGATAGAACTTAGAATTCATGGATGAATGGTAATATTTGTACCAGGTAGTGACTGTTACTTGTTATAAATGGATAGCTTTGTTTGTTTATATAGCTCATTTGAGATATTTATGGAATCTATATATCGTGGATATCTCTATAATTATTGAGACAATGAAGATTTGACTGAATTTTTACTATGAGTTATAAACAAGGCAATCATTTACCCATGAATTGAATAACTTATATATATATATATATATATATTTTACGTTATCCATCGTTCAAACCATGCGCACCAATATTAACAGGAATACCAAAAATCCACAAACCCGACAAAAAGAGAAAAATATCAGTGATTCGACAGTCAAGTGACCGAAAGGTGCCTCATCACACAAGGTAAAAATCATTGCACTTAATGGTGGATAAAATTACTTACAATAGTAATATATTAACTTCATATATATGTAAAGTTATTATTGTTAATTGTAAACATTATTCCACCACTAAGTGCAATGATTTTATCTTGTGTGATGAGGCACCTTTCGGTCACTTGACCATTGTCGAATCACTGAATTAATTAATTGCACTTAATGGTGGAATAAATGTTTACAATTAACAATAATAGCTTTATGAAGTCAGTGCAACGGAAAGTTGCATTCACTTATCACTTTCACTATATGTGTTTAAACAAGAATCTTACTGAGTATTTATGCAAGTTAACTTTCAAAGATTGGTAGTATCTCCAGTCTACTACAACCCCCGGTCAGTGATGCCCGATGATGGAGATACTACCAATCTTTGAAAGTTAACTCGCATAAATACCAAGTAAGATTCTTGTTTAAGTACATATAGTGAAAGTGATATTTATGATTTATTATATTTTGAATGTTTAGAAAGTGGTTTGTTTTAATGTGCATAAACAATGTGAAACTTTGAGAAACAATTATTTTATAAATAGTGTTAAATAAAAAAAGTGAACTATCTTACATCTAGAAAACAGTATCCTGGATATTTGTTGTAATTTTAAAAATTTAATGATAATAACATTTGAATAAAAAATATGTGGTAATTTATGTTTCAGAAACCACAAGAATTAAATCATAAAGCATTTAAAATCATTTAAAGCATGTATAAAGCATTTAAATTAATTGGATTTAAATTGTTATAATAAAATATCTGGTTTTTAAATTTTTTGTAATGCAACACTTAATAATTTTATTTAGTTTTAAATATATTAGATGTTGAATATGCCAGTGACAATGTTACATAGAGTAACCTGCATAGTAACCTGACAGTTACAAGAGTTGACCTGCATAGTAAAAATTCTAAAATTGAATTTTATATGTGGTACGTTCAATAAAAGGCACTTATTTAGTTTTGAAAACAATTAAAATTAAAGCTTTATTTAGTTTTAGTTCACATACAAAGAAATACATTTAAAGAAATTCATACAATCGTTGTTCTCATTTTAAAAACATTTAACTTGTTAAAATTTTTAATAATTATTATTCTTTTAGAAGTAGTGGTATAGATATGAGATATCCACAAGATTGCTTTATTATTTAAATGCATTATAAATCCATTATAAATCAAGATATTCATTCTACATTGGTGTTGAAAATTCCAATTAATTACATTATGTGGATTTCCTATAACTTTCACATCGACTTAAACTTCGAAACTTGCACTATATTATCGGTCCTAGGTTGATTTAGAAAAAATTTTAATTGAATTTTAACAGCAAACATCATATTAATAGTTAATCCCTTAGCTATTAATAATGTTTGTGTTAGCATGGTTCCTGGATGCTGCTTGCCAATCTTCCATTTGGATAGTTTGCGGTTATTGGCGAGAAGGTAATAACTTGAATAATCTAAAAACAAAACATAATTTAAAGTAAACTTCTTATGAACTTATATTTAAAAAGGATAAAAACTTATAAATTTAAAATAAAAAATTTCTTTGAATCTCTACATCTCATAACGAGTTCTGATTCTACGAAGACTGGCGGAAGATAAAGAACTCTTAGCATTGCATATGGCGACAACTAGGCCTTCTGCACATTCCGTCTCGTGCATCTGGAACAACTGGCTTGAACATCCCTCGATTAGAGTTATGGCTTGTGGAAATCATATATCGCAATCATTCTTTCTGTACACGTTTATTATTAATATAGAATTTACAATTTAAAAAAATTTTTTCAAATAACTTCCGATTTGATTTCTGAATGCTGCTGTAATATTAACATTATTTTACTCCATAAAATAATGTTACAGTAATATACAACAAAAGAGCAGTTTATAAAAAGTTCTTGTGATTATGTATAAAATGAATTTTAAAATTCTGCTAGACTAGGATCCTTAAGAAATTATCTCTTAAATTCTTTAAAAAAGGATCTCAGAGGGACCTTACAGTGTAGAGCAGTTAGCTGTTGTCTTTGTCTTTCCTCTTACTATCACATAATTATGTTTTTTCCAATTTTTGTTAAAACACTCCCCTCAGATTCCTATAGCGTGTTACTAACTCCACAATAGTTCTGAGATGTAGACTTCTTATAGACAATAGTTTCTCCTTACATCTATCTCTCAAGTATCCTCACAGAGACTGGTCTTGTTACAGTCCAGGGATGCATTACATTCTTCCCTGCACCATATGTCAATGTGTGCAATAATCCTCTTGCGCCCTTCTTGATACAACATCCCTGCTGTCCTCAGCAACAAGTCTTGTGTACTGTACACCTGTTTGGGTAGTCCATAGGCTCTCTCATTCCCTTCCCACCTGGAGAATCAGGGGTTACAGAAAATCACAGTTGGTATTCCGTTTTTATTTCTGAATTGATGTGCAACACAAGGGACAGCAGGCCCAGCATGAACCTCTCTCTCTCTCTCTCTAAAATTTCCCGTGTTCAATTTGTTATTGCTCCTTTGCTGTCGTTTTTAAACTTTTGAGCAGTTCCTCAGGGAGGACTACCATTGAATTTATCCTGTCATTGATAAGCACCTCTCACAGCCACTTATCAAATTCTTCATCTTTATAGATAAAGGCTGCAAGCCTTCTTCAGGTAAGTGGCTGTGATTATGAGGCAAACCCCTCTGGAGGGATATCCACAATCTTATTCATGACATATATGAGCTCACATCAACCATATCTCTAAAAGCTACTATTACTCTGGTTAGGTTAGTAGAGATTAAGGGGCAGATGTGTTCCGGGGAAGCTAGATTCAATAGTAGCCTTCACATTGGGATTGAAAATACTCCCTTCTTTCTTTCCCTATCCTTCTACTGGACTGCCTTGGCCAGATGGTTCTATTTTCTTGGAGGGGAGTTTTCAAGGGCTCCTTGCCTTCTGTTTATTAATTTTTTGCTTTAATATAGTAGACGTATCAGAGTTCTTACCTCTTTTCACCCCAAACATCTTACCCGTTGCCTTGGCAGCTGGTATCATGTCTACTTCCATTAGAGGGAAGAAAGTGTCCCTTGAAGTGGTGCCATCAGTTGATTGACTGGTTTGTCCAAGTTGGTTTGGTCCAAGTTGGAATGACTGGTTTGTCAAAACCATAAACTGGCCTTTGACTGGTTGAATCAGTTGTAGTTTTGTCATCTGCCATGTTGTTCCCACAAGCAGCTAGAGAAATAAAGATCTAACGATGTAGAGCCTCATATAAGGGGGTAACATATGATAAGGTCCTGTAGATTCCTCAAGAAATTCTGCTTGACTTAATCATATATGAAATATTTTCTTCTATTTTTCAATTTATATGTCTTCTTAGCAATAAATGTAATTATTTCTTTAAAAAAATGTTAGGATAATATTTTAGAGTTTATTATGCTCTATTTATTTTCTTCTATGCTAAAAATGTTTTTCCAATAAACGATTTTAAAAATTACAATTATTTTACAGCAATTTCAGTCATTATAAGAATCGATTTAGCATGCCTAGAAGTAGTGATAATATCATGTACAGTTTTAACCTTGGTCCAGCTCATTTCATCAGTTTTTCTACAGAAGTCTATTATTTTCTCCAGTATGGTATCAAATCTATGGTGTTCCAATATCAGTGGCTAGAGAACGATCTGAAGGTAAGCTTTTAAGACAAGAAACGGACAAACTTTATTTCATAGCTACAAGTATAGCAAATTAAGTTCAAAATAAAAAGTTTGGTAAAAATAAATAAACATAAATATTCTCCCTGTTTATCTGCTACTGAAAAATTAAAAGTATGTATCCCTGAAAGTATATTTGAAAAGGACAGAAAATTTTTCTCTACATGTAATCGTTATGTCAAGGAAGTTAATGGAGTCGTTTGTTTCCATTTTGATAGTGTATGTTGGCCCAGCGTATATGGCATAGAGTTGTTTAAAATTATGTGTTAGTCCCATTTATTTTATTTTTAAAATGTGACAATTTCATGAACATCTATACCTGTATATGATGTTGTCTGAATATGGTGAATGAATATTTCAGCTAAGATAACTGGCATTGGGGGACCTATATAGATGAAAGCCATCTTTTAAGGTGTAGAAAATGTTGCAAGTGAAATAATTTTGTGATGTTATTTGTTTTGTTAGACTGATGTTTTTGTAGGGTTTTGTTACCTAGGAGGTTTTTTTGAAAGATATTATTGGTGTTTCAAATAGGAACATTACATTGGTTTAGAGTTTTGGGATACCAAAAAAAATTAGGGTTAAGTATTATTCATTTTTAAATTTGTCTAAACTTTCATTTTAAAATTTTTTGTACTTGTCTATTGTAATGTGCACTGTTTATTGTAAAGTGTAAATACTTTCAAAACATTTTATCTGTAAAAATGGAGGTTATTATAAGTATATTTTCTGCTTTTGTTTTTCCATTATGTTCTCCATTGAACCTGGATATTCTTTCTGTTAGATCATTTGCGATCTTGGTTGCTCAAGGTTCTATTGTACTTGGAACAAATTTTTAAGTATATTTTATTACTTATAATAAAACAAGAAACTTATTTTATTACTTTAGCGTTACAAACAAATGAACCAAACTTGAAAGCAATATATTATTTAAAGAGAAATAGAGTAATATTAATCATATTGTTAAAACCGATATTGCACGTACCATAGATATTGTGTCATAAAATTTTATTTTGCTCTACAGGAAGCAACAAAACCAGAGAATAGGATTAAACATCCTTGGATAATTACTTATGGTCATCGTCCTATGTACTGTTCAGATGATGATGGTGATGATTGTACTGGAAATGAGTCGCAGGTTCGATCAGGGACATTTTTATTCCGCTGGTAAGAAAAAGTGCTGAATTCCTACCATTGTAAATGGTTAAAATATAAAAGTGTATACATTTTTGTAAGAAAATAAGTATTTTAAGGAAGTTGCTGGAACTGTGGTATTAAACTTGGTCAGACTTTTTTAAAATGGAAAAGAAATTTACCTAGACATGTCATTACTTATATTCTTGAAATAACTATAGCTACAATGCAAAAATCTTATAGGAAAATTTTTAAATTGTAACAGGTGGAAGCACTTTGATATATATATTTTTTAAATCATCTGTCAGCTCTGTAAATAAATTTTGTAACTCTGTCATTGTTTCAAACAAGTTACAAAGCTACTGCAAATTTTTAACCAAATACTGTTTATAATACTTTGTAAATGTTCGTAAATTAGATGAAGAGTTTCTAATGAATTCTGTTTTGACAATTTTGAAAAAACTTTTATCTTTTCAACTAACGGTATTTCTTAAATACAAGCCTTGGTTATAGATTTACAATATCTAAACAATGTTTTTTTTCTTCTTACCAGGTAGGACCATATGTTTTGTTATAATATATGTGTATGTATGTATATATATATATTTATATTAGTGAAACCTGTCTTAGACGGACCCTGTGTTAGGCGGAATTCCGTCTATTAGGGAAAACTTTAAAAGTCCCGACTGTCGCCTATTTAATTTACCTGGTTAATAACCTTCATAAGCAGGAAACTGTCTAACTGGGAAGCGGAATAGCAAAAGGATGAGTGATACGTATTTACTTCGTCTTAGTTCTGCATAAGCCGGAAAATCTGATCATATACATGCTGTAAAATATAAAGTTACAATGACTTCCGTTTAGATAAAATACAGTTTATAATATATTTTTTTACCATAACAAAATTCACAGATAGGTCTGCTTAATTGTAACGGATCGTATTTATTTCTGAGAACTCTGTAACAACGTTAAGGATTGCTGATATGCACAAGATAACGCAATGGTATACAAACATCCATAATTTATGATAGGCTATGTGTCAGCACTCGTTTCCTTCAAGATAACGCAATGAATGGTTTACAAACATCCATGGCCAGTCATATTCATGTCATATTGATTGACATATTGAAAGGCGAGAGACAGCTTCATTCTAAAAGGCAAAAAACATGCGCAAATAGAAGAAAAAGAAGAAATTGAAGACGGACCAGTTGTAGAAAACAAAATAAAAACATTTGGTGAGGCTTTAATGAAAATTTGTGAGTTAGAAGATTTCGCTGTACGTATTAACAGCCCGGAAATGCGTCACCATTTGTTACAACTAAAAACAATAACTGAAACACAAGCAAGTAAAACTAACCTTTTAAAACAAAAGTCAATGCTAGATTTTTTCAAGCCTAATTGATTTTCTTTTATTTTTACGTAAGCCTACTATGTACAGTATTTAGCCTAAATACAGTAAGAGGAAAAATATAGTTTTTAATAAATTGCATCATTAATTCAAAAATTTTGTTGACAAGTGTATAAGTGTTTTAGTTTTATAGTTTTCTATTAAAAATGTTTTGTGGAGAAGGATAAAAGAATGCTGCATTAAAGGTAAGATTTTTATTATGTAATGTAGATTTCAACATTTTCTGTAGTGTGCATAGCCAACACCACCTAGAAAACAAGGTTTGCGAGTTGTGGCGTCACAAGGCACAGGCTACGGGCTGTCATTAGGCAATCAAGATTACCGATATTACTGTTGAATGACGTTTATTTAGAAGTTAAAATGTTATAGTTTTCTTGTGATTTAAATACACTTGCTTTATATGTTGAAGTGTTATCTCTGTAGGAAATAAACAGTACTTAATCGGAAATAAATAATTAAATTAAATACTGTATTAGAACAAATATAGACACGATGACAATTAATTGTCCGTTATCTATGTGGTGTTGGTACAGCGCCATACAGCTGATCAGTAGAAATAATAGTCTTATAGCTAAGAATCCCCACGGCCTACCCTCACCCCAACAAAAATAGACTCGGCAAACGTTTCGTGATGGTATTACCATCATACAGTACACTACTACTGTATATGCCGGAAACCCGTCTTAGACGGAAAAAAATCCTAGTCCCAATGGATTCCGGCTTACACAGGTTTCATTGTATATATATATATATATATGAAGTTATTATTATTACTTGTAAATAATTTTTTCCGCCACTAAGTGCAATAATTGTACGTTGTGTGATGAGGCACCTTTCGGTCACTTGACCATTGTCCAATCACTGATTAATTTTTCTTAATTTTTTTCTGGTGTGGATGTTCGGTCCGTGATGTTGGTATTTGTTGATGTCACACACGTTTCCTCTTGAGTCGCGTGTATAATGTTTTTGAATAGTACGTTTTCTGCATATGTTGTCTTTAGGTTCATTAAATTGTTGTGTATTTTTTTATAAATGTGGTATTTTTCTAGTGAGTTTAGTTCTATTGGGTTATTATTTATTTTGATTGATATATTGGGTGATTTTGACTGGTCAGAACCGCTGCGCGCTGGGAGTGCTGAAAAGGCCTGAGCTTGACAAACTCTGGTCCGGGACGCTGATGTGAGCTTGCTCTGCCAGCCACTTTGGTCCTTGGTCAGGGAGTGTCCGCGGTGCATGGTTGTCGGAGCCTGTGCACTGTATTACGAGTTCTCGACTGATGCCCATCCAGTTGAGCTAAGGAGCTAAGCAGAAAAGCTATAGGCCTCAGAGTTCTGAGGGTTGGAAATGATCTTAATGTGATCCAAGGGTGTACTCGTTCCTATAGTCTCGCCCGTAATGCTCGACACGATGGCTGGTTTAATATACTTTCATGGATAACAAATCACGTCAAATGGATTTAGTCTAAAGAGGACATGTCAGGCTGATAAGCCTAAGGTTGTGACAAAGGAAGTAAAAAGCGAACGTCACAGACTTTGCCATCACCTAAGTATCTAATATTTTCTAGTGCCGAGGAGAGGAAAGATCTCTTGAAAGGTTTCTCCTTTCCTTATTAACATGGCTATTACTGCTTGTGCCGGAGGTCCTGTAGCCTCTATTAAGAAATTTTGAAATTGAACACTGCTAGTTGCAACCTCCACCTAGAGACAAACTTGTTCTATTTCAAAAATGACCTCTTTCTTTCATCAGGTCATGGTATCTTTAACTCGCCATATATCCTTGAACTCTTCAAGGGAGGTCATTACATGTAGAGATCTTATGAACGTGTCTGTAGAGGAAATTAAATCAGAACTGGTTTCTCAGTCCGTAACGGACGTTGTACCAATCATGAAGACAGACAAGGGTGTTGAAGTTGCAACAGCTTCTTTTATTTTGATATTTGGGAAACCAGATTTACCTGAACACATTCATGCCGGTTACCAGAGGCTACCAGTAAGGCCATATGTGATTAACCCGGGGCGGTGTTTCAAGTGCCAACGTTTTGGGCACATAAGCTCTTCTTGTTCGAAGCAGGGCGTATTTGGTCAGTGTAGCGTCGAAGGTCATAAAGAGAAGAAGTGCACCAATTCCCCAAAGCCAACTGCGGTCGTGAACACCCAGCGCGATCTTTCAACTATCCTACCTTTTAGGAAGAGAAGACTATCCTGAGCATCATGGCCAAAGAGAAAATAGCGTTTTTCGAAGCAAGGAAGTTTTATAGATCTGCTTTACCGAAAGTTGATGGAAAATCGAATGCTGCAACTTTTACCACTACCAAGTCGTCATGCACAAATTGTGATGAACTGACATGTAAAATAGAAGTGCTCACCGAACAAGTAACTCGGCTTCTTTCTTTACTTACGAATGACCCGTCTAATAGTGTTGTACACCCTGCTAGCACCACACGGGACTTGATTTCTTTGCTGACCCTTTCTATGGGAGGGCTCGGTGGGAGAAGCAGGTCTCTGACCGACACTGGTAGTTCGAAGCAGAAGAAATTGTCATCTGGCAGCAAGCCTTTGCGTCGAATAATATAATGCGGAAAAAAAATGATAATGTTATTTCTAAATCGGCACCGGCAGTAACAGCTGACAAAAAATCTAATACTATAAAAAGAGGGCATGCAAAAACTTCCCCTCCTAAACCCAAAACGTCCTCCGATTCCATCCCTGAACAGGTGAATATGGAATTGCAGGAATCTGAGCCTAAGACGTCTTGTAACATCAAAGGAAAACAAATTGAGAGCACCAATGGGTGTCAGATTAATCCATTGCTAAGTTGATAAATGTCTGCAATTAGCAAGTCAGTGATACAATGGAATGTCAACGGTGTTAGGAGTTACATAGAAGATCTTAAAGTACTCGTGCGAGATGTGTATCCAATGTTTATATGTCTACAGAAGACGCATCTTCACGAATCGCATAATTTTCATTTAAAGGAGTATTCAGTATTTAGATCAGACTTTGTTACAGAAGATCAAGCTAGAGGTGGCGTAGCAATCCTAGCCCGTGACTGTATCAATGTTGTTTCTCTAAACTTAATAACCCCTTTACAAGCAGTAGCCGTTCAAACAGCTGTCCCATATAAAATCACTGTGTGATCAACTGTGTGTTGCTTCTACTTGCCACCATAAGAAAACCTGAAACACAGTGATTAAGTGAATTTGATAAGCCAGTTACCGACTCCGTTCTTATTGGTAGGAGATTTTAATGCCCACCATTTGTCTTAGGGGATCTCCAACCTGCAACCCTTGAGGACAATTAGTGGAGAGTGTAAGAATGGAACTGGACCTATGCCTACTAAATGACGGTTCACCTACTCATTTAGCAGCATCTACTGGTGGATGGACAGCTGTTGACCTATCGATCTGCAGCCCTCAATTAGCTACTAGATGCACATGGTCGGTACTCAATGATTTGTATGGAAGCGACCATGTGCCAATTAAGATCAATTTATGTGATTCCAAACCCTGTTATGCTCCACATTCCCGTTGGATTTTAAGAAAAGCCAACTGGGATGCCTTTTCGAAATATTTTGTATCACTTGACACAGATTACCTGACACCTATTGACGCTATTGTTGAAAATTTTACTAAAACCATTTTGAATGCCGGAGAAAAGACCATTCCTTTATCATCTATTCACAGACGCCGTCCACCTGTACCGTGGTTGAACGATGAATGCACAAAAATCCTTCGTTTACAACGAATATCTAAAGAAATTTAAGCGACACCCAACAAATAGAAACCTTTAGGAATATAAAATACTCCGTGCGAAAGCACGGAGGATATTTAGGCTGAGTAGGAAGAACTCTTGGGAACAGTACATTAGCACAATTAGACGAACAACTCCGCCCTCTACAGTGTGGAGGAAGTTAAGATAAGTTTGTGGTACCCCTATTCCGTTGCCAGCCATTGCGCTGAAGCAACCGGATGGAAGATTGATCACAAACACTGGTGATACTGCTAATGTACTAGGAACATCATTTTCTAACTTTTCTGCTACTACAACCTATAATAGATTTTTCCAAAGGTATAAACTGAACGAGGAAGCAATACCGTTTACTACTGGGATGTCTGGGGACTCTCCTTTGAACTCTCCATTCTCTATAGAGGAATTGGAGTCAGCTTTCGCGTCAACGAGGGATTCTGCACCAGGTCCTGATTCCATTGTATACTCCATGCTGAAACATCTACCATCATTGGCGAAACATGTCCTACTTCGAATATATAATCGTTTATTCAAGGAGCGGTCTTTTCCCGATGCTTAGTTAGAAGCGACTGTAATTCCTCTTTTAAAGCCAGGTAAAGACAAAACCAATCTCAGAAGCTATAGGCTTATATCTCTTACAAGCATCTTGTGCAAGCTACTGGAGAAGATGGTCAACTGCTGTCTTGTCTGGTACCTAAAAACCAACAAACATCTTAGCAACGAACAGTGTGGTTTCAGGCAAGGATGACCATCAGTTGACCAATTGGTTTTGTTAGAATCTGCTATTCAAGGTGCCTTTCTCTTGCATCAAACACTAATTGCTGTTTTTTGTTTCCACCTTAATAAGGCATATGATATGGTATGGAAAAGAGGAATTCTGAACACTTTGAAATCATGGGGTGTAAAAGGAACATCCTAGCATTCAACGCACACTTTCTGTCAAATAGGTCCTTCCGCGTTCGTCTTGGAGGCACATATTGAAATAGTTATAAACAGGAGAATGGTGTTCCACAGGGCAGTGTGCTAAGCGCAACGCTGTTTGCCGTTGCTATTAATAGTTAAACATGTAATATACGGTCTCCGGTACACTGTTCCCTCTTTGTAGATGATTTCTGTATATATGTGCCTGCTCGTAACATGGCAACCGCTGAAATATCTTTGCAGTTAGCTATACACAGATTAAAGGAATGGTCAAGAACTACAGGCTTTAAGTTCTCTACTTCGAAGATCCAATGTGTAGCATTTAGTCGTCAACATAGGCAACACCAGCACTTTATCATTTAACTTAATGGAATTCACCTTCAAAAACTACAGATGATGTTTGATTTTTAAGTCTTTTATTTGATAAAAGACTCATGGATCCCACATGTTTGTGATTTGAAAGTGAGATGCAGCAAGACTGTAACCATTGTAGATTATACCACAACCACTGATCTGCAAGAAAATATGTTTTAATTTGTTCTGTAGAATATTACCCTTGGTAGTGTATCTGCATTTTGGAAACGATTAGGATTGAATTCAAAATAAGTTTAAAATGGATATGTTAGGAGTCCTTAGTGGTATGAATTAGGGAGCTACAGAACTAGTATGCTTCGATTTTATCGTGCAGTTGTTAGATTGCGCATAGATTATGGCTGTCAAGGCTATACATCAGCATAAGCTACAGTACAGCATAAGCATCAGTATAAACTCTCGATGCCTTCCACCACTCTGGATTTAAGAACTAGCCCAATTCGTAGTCTTCTTGTCGAGGCTGGGGAACCTTCCTTTGTCTAAATAACGTCAAATCTTACAAATATCGTATATTTCTGGTCTTCGAAGCAAACCTAATCATCCTGCATTTAAAATGGTCTTTCATAACCAATACGTACCTAATTATGATGTACGTCAACGTTCAACTGCTAATTGTCGAGTTATATCAAACACACTACTCCTAATGTGGTTTACCACCAGGAGTTTTTGACAATTTCCAGAACCCACCGACATAGTGAAATTATTTTCACTGATGGGTCTAAACTGGACAATGACATTGGGTAGGCATTTTATGCATTGAGACATACCTTCACGTATGGATTACCTTCAGCTTGTAGTGTTTTCACAGCGGAAACTGTTTGCCAATTTTAAAGCTCTAACCCTCATCCAATCTACATTTTCCCATGTATTCAATATATGAATTTATATATATATATATATTGTCCATTGTTTTTCCGTTGCACTGACTTTATGAAGTTATAAATTACCAATTTTGAGTAATTTTATCCACCATTAAGTGCAATATTTTTACCTTGAGTGATGAGGCACCTTTCGGTCTTTGACCATTGTCGAATCAACTTCATATATATATATATATATATATTTCCAAAAGATTACAGTTTTGGACTATAGCCATTAGGTAAGTCCGTCAGTCTCCTATCTAGTCCAAAAATTCATATATATATATATATATATATATATATATATGAATAATTTATATGAATTTTTGGACTATATAGGAGAGTGACAGACTTACATAGTGGCAATAGTCCAAAACTGCAATCTCTTGAAAATAAATAAATAGACATATATAAAAACATATCGCACTATTGAAATTGTTTGTTCATACAATGATCTTTATCAATCAAATTTTTATGTGTCTATTTTATATGTATCTATTTATTTATTTCCAAGAGATTCCAGTTTTGCACTCTTGCCACTAGGTAAGTCTGTCAGTCTCCTATCTAGTCCAAAAGTCGTAAATAAGCTTTAAGCTCTACTAGAACTAACCTAATATATATATATTTTTTTGGCATTTTTTGACGTCATGCATGTTTCTTCTTGAGCCGCGGGTATAATGTGTTTGAAGTAGTACGTCGTTTGCATATGTTGTCTGTAGGTTCATTAAATTGTTGTGTATGTTTTTATAGATGTGGTGTTTTTCTAATGAGTTTAGTTCTATTGGGTTATTATTTATTTAAAAAATGGTTAGGTTATTTTCGTAATTTGTTATTTCATGTTTATGTGATATTATTAAATGTGCTGCTACATTTGATGCTTTTTTATTTTTATTTTTGAATGCTCTGTAATGTTCTTCAAATCTTATTTTAAATGATTTGGTTGTTTTTCCTATGTAAATTGTGTTGCAGTCGTTACATGTAATTTTGTAGATTCCAGATAGGTTATGATTTTCTTTATTTGTTTTGTGGGTTGTGTTACAAAGTTAAATATATATATATATATATATATATATATATATATATATATATCCAATTCCGGTAGTCCAAAACTCCCACTAATCCGAAACAAGTTACTACAAAAATATCAAAATATCAACACGAGAAATAAATAAATGGTTATAAGAGAGATAAACATTATTTTGTTTACTTTGCCATGACTCAGTTTATCGATCATTATGGATTATTCAGCCTACAGCAATTCATTTGCAACGTTTACAGCAAACAGACGGTAGAATCATGTTATTATCGCAGAATGTTAAACTTCAGTTTTATAATGGCATCTTCTTCTCTTAAAACAAAACACAAAACACTTTTGTTGTCGGATAAGTGCAACAAGATTTCGGGATCAGAAATTCAACAGTCAGTGACATTAAAAAAAGTTTTGTCGTTTGTATCTTCTATGACCAAGGTAACAGTCCGCAGAAAAAAGTTAAAATGATATAAGAAGCTTTGATAGAAACTGCTCTTTATACATGGTCTCTGTAAGAGTAATTGCAAAACAACCCCATATCTGGCCCTTTATTGCAGGAAAATGTGGTTATTTTTTTTCTAAATTCTACCCCAACAAGCAAGAGGTTAAAGCCAGTGATCATTGGGTTGACAATTTCAAAAAGAGACATGGAATTCGGTGCCTTTCTATCACAGGAGAAAAAAAGTGTAATAATCTGGATGCTATAGAACCATTCCATCAACAATTTCTGAAAAAAAGTTAGTAAATTAAATTTATGTTCTGATAAGGTTTACAGTGCAAATGAAAGTGGCTTATTTTGGAAAGCTTTACTAGTGAAAACTATAGTCCACAAGTAAAAGACCGTGTACCAGGGCGAAAAATGAGCAAAGATCGATTAGCATTTATGCCTTGCTCAAACAGTTATGGAAGCAAAAAAATACATCTATTGCTCATTGACAAATCACAGAAATAAAGAGCTTTCAAAGTTTGTTCCATGCCACTTTTATACTAACACCAGAAAAGGGTTGGATGGATCCAAGCTTTAAAAGGCTTATTTAATGAATGGTTTCATGATGAATTTGTTCCATCGGTAAGAAGTCATATCAGATATATGAACTTTACTGAAAAAACAGTGCTTGTTTCAGATTTTTTCATAAGAATTGAAGTTTCATAAAAATGTAAAGTATTTATATTCAGTATGTACAGTAGTAAGTTTATTTGTGTTTTATTAAGTGTGTTGTTTAAGTGTTTGTTATATTTTTCATTTTAAAACTTTACATGATAAAAAACCTGTTTCAATTAATATATGTTTCAGTTGGTGTTTTCTTTCAGTTATTACTGTACTGTACTGTACTTAACTAATTCTACTCAAGACATCAGACTATATGTACTATATAACACCATATAGGGATAAGTAACCGTATCCTATAGGGATTAAGTCGTAGGTATACATAGTATGCGTATATTGCGGTAATGCGAAAAATCCAATAATCCGAAATGCTCTTACATTTATTATTTCGGATTGGACTGGATTTGACACACAGATACCAGGAGCAGGTTAATCTATTGTGGATTAAATTATTATTCATGATCCAAGCTATTTAAAGCACACAACTTAATTCCTTGTGTCAATTGAGTTTTATTTCACTATACAAATATTCTCACTTAAACAGCGCTAAATATTATTTATTTTATACAGGGGTCACTTTTTATTCATTATTTTGTAAATAATTTTATTATTTCTAATTATTATTTGTAATTATAGTTAGTAAAAACAAATTAAAAGTAATGGTTTGAATTTTACTTTAGATTCTAGTCTCCCACTATTATTGTTTGCGTCCGGATATACACAAAAATATACTAATTATAAAAAGTATTTACATATATTAAACACCAAGTAGTTTTTAAATGTTAAACTCTATTTTATTCGTGTAATAAAGTTTGAAGCACCTTTTTTCCAAATGCAATTCAACTTTACAACGATATCCCTCATATCAACCTTAGACCACTGCAGAATTTCCATATTGATACAGTATGCTATCCAAGAACATAAGCTACTGAGCTGTACTGAGTACCAACTAAACTGAGTAAGACAGTCCACTTGACATAAAATCTGATGACAGCTCCATCTATCATCTATGATAAAAGGACAACTTAATAGACTATAATTATCTATCCTTATCCACAGACTTCTAGTGTCTAGTCTGGTACTTGACATATCAAAAAGGTAAACTCTCTTGAAGTAAACAAACAATGAGGAAAATCATGATGAAAAACTGTCATCATTATGATATGGATAATTAATGTATTGTGACCAACATCTCTTATCCTCAGACACAATGATTCAAGCCATTCACAAAAAACGTTACCTCCTACAAACATCAGACATCCAATTATATTAAATTCTCATACACACTAAATTATTATTTCTATGAATTATTTCTTAAAATCATATAGTAATTTTCTCCATCATATCTTACTTATTAATACCGATACAACTTCAGCAGGGTGCCCACGGAATCAGGAAAAAGCCGTAAATTTTATGGACCGGGGAAAAGCTGTGAAGTAACCGTGAATTTAGATTTACAGTCAGGAATTCGCTAAAATCAAATGATTACGATAAAGTTAATAATTGAGTTGAGAGAAATATTAAATTTTTTGTGTGTGCTATATGAAGATAGCTGATGGTTGTAGCGAGTCATTGTATAGGATGAAAATCTTCTCATCATAGACCGTATGTCTCTTAGCAATTGCTGAAACTTTTGTGTTGAAAACTTAGTAAAATTATATCGTGTCATTCCATGCCAAATCAGTCAATGGTCTGAACCTTGATTTCTTTGATTTTTTGTATACCTGTTGAACCAGCCAAGACAAGCTAAAGTTTATATTAAATGACAGACCTCTAAATGGACATATTTTAAACACATTTTTAATTATTTTTAATATTGAATTTATCATTATAAGTAACCTTGAGTCATCCCAAATACTACTAAAATATTAAGTACTTAATTAAGTACTAAAGTACTAGATTTGGCTACTTACATAAAACAGGACTGAGAGGTGTAATGTATTGGAAATAACACTATATGCACATAAAAACAGAAATGGATACAAAGACTTGTATCAACAAACCCCCAACTAACTCCTCTTGGATAGTCATACTGTACAGATTGTTTGTATAGGCTACATACAGAATTGAAAAAATACAGACAATATAAATATTATTGTATCAAAGACAAAATATGTTTACATTTGAGCTCCATATACAGTACAGAATATCTACAAATGCATCACTTGTGACATGTTTAACATCTTTTGTGATAAAATGTCATTTAGAGCTAGTGCTACAATATTTTCTTTGAATTACGTACTACAGCAAGTTACAAGTTACGGTATTTAAGATGTAAATAATGAAGGGTAGGATTTTTTGTGTTTTTACATGTAATAAATGGAATTGACCTTGACTAACTGAGAGACCAAATGCCCTAAATTAACATCAGACATGCCTATAGCTATATGAATATATTAAGCCGTTAAAATAGACCACAAGATACCAGAGGAATATAGGTAATACGCAGTGACCCAAAAATGAGCCGCCAGTCCATTTCATCTACCCGAGCGGCATATGTGGAATGTCGGTCCAGGAATAGAGACCATACGGCTATGTGAGTCAGCTGGTATATCTATATGGATAAATATAAGTGTATTTAGGTTTGTTGAATTTTTGGTAATCGGGGAAATTAATATTTTAGACCGGGGAAAACCCATGAATTATTATATCAATTTTGAGTGGCCACCCTGATCAGACATGATTTTAGTTCATGTAGAGACACAATATCTTGCATGAGCTAATCTCATAAAACAAATGATAACAAAACTATATGTGTGTCAACAAATGATAACAAAACTCTGACTGACTGACATAAAACAACAAAGTAAATGCCACTTTAGAAAATATATACTTCTAAAAGACTAAAGTGAGAAATTTGTTAGGAGAATATGATTGACAACTAACTTTAATCCAATCTTAATTGACAAAATATATCTATTGTGATATATTTTTCAAAAATAATAAAATAAGTGACAATTAACTTAAACTAATTATGAACCATAAAGAACATGACTTGTTAATTCAACAAATTTGTTCAGTTATTAAAATACATAAATTCGGTTCTCTATCACTACATGAGATCTCTTTCAAACTAATATAAACTATTGAAAAAACAACATAGATCACAAGTTATAAATAATGCTAAATTCTGACCCCAGTAAAAAAAAAAAACATTTAAATGTCATAAAAAATTGCTATTTTTATCTTTTTTAAATTTAAAAATCTGTGATGTTAAAATATATATTTATAAACTTAGTAAATATTTTAACTAAAACCAAGTTGTAAAAAATATAACAATTGGAAGTAAAGCAAAAGATTAATAGGTAGTTATAGAAAACCCTTTATATTTAATTGTCCTTAGAGAATATAATATAAATTGTTTTATTTTTATATATTAAGAGTTAAATCATAATATTGTTATAGGTTTGGTTTGGAAGATTTATTCTACAAGTATGGTGTAGATTTAGAGATCTGGGCTCATGAGCATTCCTATGAACGTCTGTGGCCTGTGTACAACCATACAGTATACAATGGAAGCTATCAAGAGCCTTATCACAATCCTAATGCACCTGTTCATATCATTACTGGCTCGGCTGTAAGTATTGTATAATAATAACATTTCTAACAGTATGATTTTCTATTATTACTTATTAATGAATAAGATTTAAAATTCCTTATATATATATATATATATATATATATATACTTGTATATCCATACCTTAGGAAATAAAGGTGTTAGCTTTTTAAATAAATTTCATTATTCTTGAAAAAATAATTAAATATAAATTTTGCTATATGAACTTTTGTAAAGAGTCATTTTAGATTAGGTATTATATTAGGTTAATGTATAACTTTACAATTAATTATAAAAAGACAACGAATTTTTGTATTTTATTTAGAAAGGTCCATTCAGAGGTGTAATCATTTTCTATATTTAAACAATAACTGAAAGCAAATTTTTAATAAAAAAAAAATTAGAAATACATAAATAATAAATGCAAAAAGAAAACATTATCCGTTAGAAAATAAGTTTAATGTTCATTTTATTGCACTACTAACCTGGTTAGGCCCAATATGACCCCAAAAGTACTGAGAGGAGTCTGATGTCTTTGCAGTACCGCACTCAACACAAAATTACTGACAACACTTAATTTTACTTCATAGATAAATTTATGATCAAACAAGTTAAATTTGCTGTTTTAGTTGGTATAATAAAATTGTTATTGATTTATGCTAAATGTTGTAAAATTTTACTAATAAATTTGTTTCATTAAAAAAGTGATTGATTGATTTTGCCCTAATTATGTATAATAACTAAAAACCATATTGTAACCGTAGAGGTATAGTTAAGTGTTTAGTAGAGAACCTAACCTTCTCCAACTGTTCCCACCTAGAAGAACTGTCAAAACCGACATAATCACAGCACAATTCTCTCTTTACTCTATTTCTTATGCAACTTTTTTCATGTCAACTATATCTAAAAGCTCATGTGACTTCTACGTTATCACCCAGAATGCTTTGCAAACTAGCTTCCATTTTTGTTATTCTGGAACAAGATGTGGTACCTAACCACATTCATGTCTTCTCACTGTCTATAGCATTTTTTCAGTTTTTTTCATCTGTCTTCATTGCATAAAGTCTTTTCATTAATCGTTGAGATCTCTAC
This sequence comes from Prosapia bicincta, assembly GCA_036971475.1. Lineage (NCBI taxonomy): Eukaryota > Metazoa > Arthropoda > Insecta > Hemiptera > Cercopidae > Prosapia > Prosapia bicincta. The sequence continues at coordinate 24,438,202 of JBAIZL010000009.1, read as the reverse complement.
TGATAAAGATTCACTCAAATCTCTATTGATATACCCAATATCAACAGTTGTTTAACATCATAATTTCAATTATTTCTTGTTTTAAGCTCAATTGAACTTTGATTAATCTAAACATTGTGTTAGCATGTGCTCTTATTTGGGAACATTACAAATTGTTTTCAACCTTTAGTGAAACTTTTATTTTTCTCATTTGTTTTTGCATATTTCAAAATCAATATTTTGTTTAATGAACATTTAAATTACACAAGGAATCAGCATGCAAAACTTGGGATACTTGTATCTTCCAGGATACTCAAAATTAATCTAATTTCACTCTTTCCATCCATTGGCTGAATGGCACACATGAATAATTTTTTTTTAACACCATGAAATACTTGCATGATCAAAGTATAATATTAGACTTTTTTGTATTAACTTGACAAAAAACCACTACTTACTGATTTATTCAGCAGACGCGTTCCGGACCAGGTCAGCGCATTATTCAATGCTGTCAATCAATGACAAGACTGTTGCTCAGGTGTGAGTCTGTGGTGTATTTCTGTTCTATGGTGTGTAATTGTTCAAATGCTCTGACCTAGTGCGAAACACATCTGTTGAATAAATCAGTAATTAGTGGTTTGTTTACCAAGTTATTACAAAAAGCGTAATTTATACAGAAACCTCAAGATGTACAACACAAAAACTGCAAGTTTTGAAGTATATTTTTTTGACGAGAAATAATGTTAGGAATGACCCGTAGTTATAAAAATATAAAGTTTGGTTATAAAATATTTGCATTTTGTAGCTTGTTATAAAATAATGTAGGTAAATTATGACATCAATCTTCTATGATAATTCATAGTATTAGTGTCTTCTTCAAAAATAAAATTTTGAGGTAAATATTCATCTCTAAAAGAAGCAAAAGACATTGGAATGGAAAAATATTCAGCAATATGAAATATTTAATTTGCTCCTCAAACCTCATTCTATTATGCCATGGTAGTGAGTAGGCTGAATATGTGGCCAAAATAAAAATTGGTAGAAATGTTTTCATTGCTATTATCACAATGAAACAATTCTTGGGCAATGATGACAATAAATTTCTTTATGCACCCTTGTGAGCACTGCCAGCTCCATTTTTGCTGAAATGCAATGCATGTCAAAATCTGTCAAAATTTTATGATGTGACTCTGTGACTCAATTTTTTTTTGTAACTACTGACATAGACAAATCACAAGTCGAACAGCATTGTTTATAGTCATCGTATTCTTGGATATTCATTGGTCATTTCAATTTGAAATGCGTAAAACACTTGTAACATTGTGTATATCTCACAGTTCCTACCATAACGTTGAAGCAGTTCTCACATTTAAAAGAAATTTAATATTATAATGTTACTCCACAAAGTTCATTTTTCACTTTCTCAATTTTTAGCAGAGGACTAACTGCAGGTGTTTACTTAACTGATTTTTTTGCTAACTGGTTAAACTGTGAATAAAGGATCGTGTTTAGTTTCAGAAGAATGGGGTAATTATAACATATTGCTTTAATCCAAACTGTTCATATATATAGTTCAAATACAATTTCTTTTTGAACAGACCTTGTTTGTAATAACAGCTTTAAGATTTAATGGTAATTTCATTGCAACAGTTTATTTTTAAAACAACACAAACTTTTCTAATATCATTGTTCATTTCAGCATTTTATGCAATCATAGGTTTTTATTGAAATAAAAATAATAAATATGTTGTGACTATTAAAACTTGTAGTTCAAAGTTTAAGTTCCCAGCACCAAGGTTGCAATGTTTATATTTCATTTGTTGGTAATTCATGTTTGTAATTTGAAAGAAGATTTTTAAACTAGTACCTTTAGTGTTATGTAATGTTTGTAGATGTCAAATACTGTTTCATTTTACAGATCCATTTACCTGAACCTAATAGTTCACTCTAATTAAATGATACTTAACTAAGTGAATAAGTAAGGGCTTTACTTGCCGACACGTTTCCAATCATTCGTTTTATGAAGCAAAGTCTCTACTCACAGAGCCTGCTTTGTAAAAGGAGCAATTGTTTTAAATAAGTCAGCAAGTAAGCCCTTACATATTCACTTTGTTAAGTGTCATTTAATAACAGTTTAAACAGTGAATTCAAGATGATTACAACAAGCAATAATAGCTCAGTTATAAATCGGTAACTGTACAACTGCCTTAGCAAACTTGTTTGTTCTTTTTCTTACAAAGACCGAAATTTACCTTTCTGAAAATGAAATTCAAGAAATTGTTGTAAATAATGATTTCGGTCATTTGAATTTGATTCGACTTCTGCTGAGATAGTTTCTGTTGACAATTTATTCTGCTTGGTTGCCTATTAAGAACCAAATAATCCTATGAGACTAACATAGATATTTTCTTACATAATATAGACATTGTTCTGAAAACAGATCAGACCCAGAAAAGCCAGTCATTAATTCAAATGAATTAATCTAGTCACAATAGAACGAATACACTAGGGATGTGTCATGCATGACTTTCCCTTCCAAATTCCTGAGTGTTTTAACTCGTACCATTAAATAAAATCTTAAAAAATTGTCATAAAACAATACTTTTAATTTTTAAAGTAATTTAATACATGTTGTAGATGAAATAATTTGTACAAAACTGGGAGAAATAACTTGGGATCATTTTGTTTATGATTAATTGGTTAAAAGTCAATTAATTGTTATAGATTATACAAATAAATTATTAAATAGTTTTAGGATTCAGAATATTCTTGTCCGAGTTATTGTTCATGTTCCAAGTCTTCTGCAGTCTTACATAAAATTAACTTCTGTTTTATTTTCAGGGATGTAAAGAGAGGACAGATAAGTTTGTAGTCAATCCGTACTCATGGTCAGCTTTCAGATCATCTGATTATGGATACTCAAGACTGGTTGTACATAATTCCTCTCACCTCTATATGGAACAAGTTTCTGATGACTTGGTGAGTTTAAAGAAAGAGTGCTGAGCATTTATATTTTATGAAAATATTCATATTCCATATCTAATAGTAAACACCATGAACTTTAAAACTCTGAATCAATGAAATAAGATAAATGAAAGTAGACAAAAAATATTTGCATGCAAATGATTTTCAACTTTACAGATGATCTATTACATTTAATCATATGTAAAATACTAAATAGTGTACCAAATGTTCCCAAAGGTGGTTGACAATAATATAGTTATACCCTTATAAAGGAGTAGGAAGTCTGATTATTGGAAGAATTTTCCTCACAAATTTTTACTAAACTAAAATTTTACCTTTATTGTTAAATATAGGTAGTGGAAACATTTCCTTATAACCCTTATAGAGATTAATCTACAGTCCAGCAAAGGTGACCCTTATATCTCTGTTAACCATGTATAACCCCACTTACATGTATCTCTGTTAACCCTTTTATACAAGACCAGAGATTCTGGTTTCCCTCCCTTAGTTATACTAGTACATTCACCATCGTTTTTCCAATTATTCATAAGCTATAGTGTTAACCCATTTGTGTTCCACTGATAAGTTCAGCTCATTTAAACAAAATGTTGTTAGCCGGCTTAATGATGAGCTCAGCCTGTCATCGATTTCCGTTGCTCCTCCACAAGAGATTTATGAATTTTCTTTTTTGTGTGTTTTATGTTAATTTTGCTTGATCCTTGTTAATGTATTTGCACATACAACTTGAACTTGTTTCTGATGTTATAATATTTTAAATAACAAACCCAATAACCACAATATAACTTTATTTAATCACTTTATGTACATTAGGCCACAATTCCTCAAGAAATCGTTAAAAATTGTTTCTGATGGCTTAAACAAATCTCTTACCTTAAGAAAAGATATTTATAGCCGTCCTATAATAATGCCTGTGATGAGAGGACAAATAAAGTAGGATTTTATTGCCTTTCTAATGCTTATAACTAACTCACTAGCTGGCAATTTAAATCAAGAAATTAAAAGACATTCTAGTTTTTTATCCCTTTATCCATCATTTTTGGCTTGAATACTGCAGTTACCCTAGATCTAAGCCCTGGCTCTGTTCTGTTTCCTTTACATGCTTTAATTAAAAAAATATGTGTAAATATTTTTTTGAAATTATTTTAGTTATAACATTTTTTTACAAATGTTAATTGAATTTGAACAATTAGTTGCATAAGTGTTAAGGAAACCTATAATCAACCATTAAACTTTAAACTGTAGGTAGCATTTTATTTTTTTATTGTAAAACTGGGCAGCCAATAATTTAATTTGCCACTCTACTCAATGGAGATGAATATTTAAACAATTTTGTGTTTGAATATAATTATTTTCCATTAAAGATTGTATTAGTAAATGTAGTTAAATATGTGACTGCTATTGAAGATATTTAACACTTTTTTTTGTTAGACATCAACAGGTATGTATTAAATTGTTATTTGGATTAGTTATGAAAAGTTATTGTGTTGAGGGTTTTTTCCCAGGGCACTGTTGTATGTAAGTAATAAGATGGGAGCTAAACCATGACCAAAATAAAAACACTTAGAATAGTAATATATGCTTAGAAAAGGTCAAGTGATATTTGGTAGTCCTGCTTTTTTATTACATTTAGATTGTTGTTGGGAATATGGGTAAACAGTGGGTGTTAAATACAAAATAATTAATACTTTTTGTATCCTAAAATTTTACATACAGTTCTGATTTATTGCAATGTTGTTTATCTTAATAACTGTACATCAATACATAATATAAAATTCAGTGCTTTAATTTAATTCAATTCAAATTGGAAGTAAATTATGTTTAGAGGTCTGCCAGAGATCCTTGTTAAAAAAATCTTTTCTTTCATACTTTGTCTTGTTAAACTAACTAAATTAATATTGGTGTAAAAATTGCAATTTGTAGCAAGCCCTAAATGTAATCTTGCACCATTACATCTTTCAATACACATTGGAGATTTGGATAAATTTTTCCTGTTACAGAATTAATTACTGTCACCACTGAAGTAACTAAACTAAATTTACAAAAACAACTGTACTTGAAGCGACTGGCGCTTAGCTAAAATGAGAAGAAAACGAGGTTCGGGAAAGATCCGAATAATACAATAGAAATGTGAGTAACAATAGTAAGCTGCGGCAAAGTGCCTTACTTCAATCACTGAACACGCAATTACGAAAGTTTGACAGCCATAATGGGCTCCGTACAAGCACATTTAATAAAGGAATAATTCGCACTGAATTTACACATAAATGAATTATTAGTACTTAAGCTTATGCAGCACTTACCCTCGTGGAGCAAGAAAGGGCAAAATTGAAGTGGTCGTAGATCTCGTAGCTGTAGAAGTCCTGGGTACCCAGTTCGTAGGAATCCTGGCCAGGCGAAGTCACACTAAAACTTAAACGAGAAGTCAATAAGCTGCATTTAAAAATCCTAAAGTCATTTAAGAACTATGGCGCGGAACGACACAAAGGAACTTACAAACGGCGATTGTAATTAAAGTCAATAATCCGCAAATAACTTATATAATAACGCGGTCACACTAACACACATTAAGACGAACAGTTTTAATGCTTGTACGAGGTTTTCACGGTCAAAAGCGGCACTCTGCACACGTTGTGCAACTTTACGTAACGAGGTATTTTAACGAGGCTGTTAACTGTACGACAGTTCCGAGACAACAGGCACGACTAACTACCTAAACGGAAAATGCGAGCTAAGGGAGTGGGGATCAAGCCACAGAAAATCAATACTTCAAATCATACATCGATTGGCAGATCGGACATCACGTGACCATTACTGCACAGTCCAGCTGAGCGTTTGAAAGTAGGCCGCGAAACTTCGAGCGCTGACTCGAACATACCGCCCACCAAAACGAATGTTTTTAATCCGCCAGGTGGGTAGAGGGCGAAGAACTAATAAAGCACCGGAAACCGAGGGTGCCGAAGAAAATAGCAGGGGGAAACGAAAGAAAGAGAAGAAAAACAAAAGGGGGCAAGAGTGCCGAAGAAACCAAAAGTAAAACTCAATGCTGCAGCGGAAAACCAACAAGCTTGTGGACAGGTCGCTTCAGCTGGCCGTGCGAGGTTTTGACAGTAGCTACACGGGATACTTGGTAATGATCGCAGATCAAGTTGACGTACTGATGATGTTTAGGAAGCAGAAGGGGGTGCTTAGATTCGTACGACATCTCAGAATGATTAAGTCTTCCGCCCACCCTGAGTAAGCCCTGGGCGTCGACAAATGGCGTTAGGCTGCGGAGCGGATCGATGATTTGAGCGCCACGACGGAGCCGTTGCAATGTTTCGCTGAAGGCCAGCTCTTGTATGAGCTTGACGCAGAGATCTCTGGCGTTACTTAACTCCTGCACCGAAGGCGTAGTAAATGAAGTTTTACTCAAGGCGACTTTGGCCTTGTAGCGGGTGTTATGACCGTGGTTAGTAGTCTGGCCTTTACGACGGCAATTATTCACAAACCGCAGGACGTAAGCGAAAACATGGTGAAGAGTAATTAAGTTCGAATGCCGTTCTATAGTTGTCAATAGTCGATTAGGTTCTTGAACGGCCGTACATAGCAGTCTAGGTTCAGATTTATGTTCGGTCTGGTCCGGGTTAAGGCCGGTCGGCTTAGACAAATGCCACGCAGTAGGACATTGTAGCGCCCATGGTGGGCCGTGCCACCACAGCGGATGTTCAGCAAGCTGGTTAGGTAGACACCCACGGGAAGCAACGTCCGCGGGGTTATCAGCAGTCGAGACATGGAACCAACGGTCCATGGAGGTATTTGAAACGATTTCAGTGACGCGGTTGGCAGCAAAAGTCTTCAATAAATAAGGCGGGGTGTTGATCCAATACAACACAATTTCAGAATCGGTGAAGAAAAACGTCTCGGAGTCAGACACAAAATTCAAAACGGGCTGAACGGACTTGTAGAGTTTGGCTAGCAAGACTGCGCCACAAAGCTCCATGCGAGGTATGGTGATCGGTTTAACTGGAGCTACCCTGCTCTTAGCCTTCAGAATGCTAACGGTAACGACTCCATTCCATTCGGTTCTCAAATATATAGCTGCTGCGTATCCAGCTTCGGAAGCATCGCAAAACCCTAACAGATGATGCTTGGCAGCTCGTGTGCCAACGTGTCGAGGTATTTGGATAGAAGACAAACTGGCGAATTGAACAATGAAGCTGTCCCATTGATTTAGAAGTGCGGTTGGCAAAGGTTCATCCCATGATAACCTTTCGAGCCACAAACGTTTGAGAAAGCATTTGATCCAGAAAGTAATAGGCGTTAAGAAGCCAAGCGGGTCGAAGGTCCGAGCGACATAAGATAGTATGGTGCGTTTCGTAGGCACCGAAACGAAATTCTGACTCTGGTAGGAGAACGAGTCCGAGGTAGGATTCCATTGCAGTCCCAGTATTTTGATGGCGGTAGAATCGTCCTGGAACAGTAGCGGGTTCTCCAGATGAGCGGAAGGTAACGTTGACAATAGTGCAGGATCACTTGATGACCATTTCCTGAGTTCCAAGCCGGCGAGTGCGAAAATGTTAATGAGCTGCTGTATCAATTCCTTGGCATCTTCGGGTGTATCGGCGCCAGTGACAACATCATCAACATAAGTCTGCTGAAGTATTGCTTGCGACGCGGCAGGGTATCGGCTACCTTCGTCCTTTACGAGTTGTTCAAGTGTCCGCAACGCTAAATACGCAGACGGGGTTAGTCCGTACGTGACAGTAGCTAACTCGTATTCCACAAGCGGAGATTGAGGCGTCGGTCGGTATAATATGTGCTGGTGGCAGCGATCAGCTGGGCGCACGGCAATTTGTCGGTACATCATTTTAAGATCAGCACAGACGGCGTGAACATACAGGCGAAAGGAAATGATGACGTTAGACAGGTCCTTCTGAAGTTTAGGACCGGAAAGCAATTGCTGATTTAAAGAATTCGCGTTACAATCAGGCGAGGATGCGTTGAATACTACTCGTAACTTAGTAGTAGAACTGGTGGTCTTAAAAACACAATGATGCGGGATCAAATAGTTAGAAGTATTAAGCGCGGGGTACATATGACCCAGAGTCATATATTCTGTCATGAATTGATGATATTGCCGAGCTACCTCCGGCTGACGACTTAAACGTCGTTCTAAAGCATGATAACTAGCGAGGACAACGTTGCGGTTTGACTTAAGTGTTACAGCGTCAGGTTTGAAGGGGAGGGCGACAACATATCTCCCGACTTCATCGCGTTCAGTAGTTGTAGTAAACAGGCTTTCACAAAGCTGTTCGTCAGGGCTCAAAGATTTAGCCTCAGTCACTTCTTCGACTTCCCAAAACCGTCGAATATTGTCATCAATAGATTGTAGCGAGGTAATGAACACTCTAGGTTGATGGGGCATACTATACGGTATGGATCCCATAATGACCCAACCTAAACGAGTGTTAAGCGCGGAGGGCTGGCCATGAATGATAGTGCAAGGCCCATTAGTGAGTATTTGGGTGAAAACATCTGCCCCCAGTATAATGTCAACACCGGCAGGCGAGTCGAAATGAGGGTCAGCTAAAGGTAGATGCTGGTATTGAGCACTTATTTGAGAGGCTAACCTAGTAGCCGGAAGCGGGTCAGTAATGTGGTTAAGCACGGCGGCTTCAGTAGTTAGCATTACACCAGGGTCAAGCCTCGAGAATAAAATCAACGTAACGTACTCGTGGATACGTGTGGTCTTGGCGGCGACACCAATCAAAGACATATTTGAACTCCGAGTAGGTAGGCTCAGCAGGACGCTTGCTTTCTTAGTAATGGCAGATATCTGACTGCCGGGGTCGATAATAGCTCTTAGAAAACGAGGTTGACCATAATGGTCCTGTAAGACGACTTGCGCGGTGCCTAACAGGGCGAGAGACGAGGTAATGTTGCATGACAAAGAATGAGGTTGAGCTTGAGTATCGGTTGCGCGTCTAGTTGCTGGCCTCGGGTGTCGCGGTGTGACTAGTCATTGTTGTGACGGCGGGTTGTTATGTAACAAAGTATGGTGTGCCTCGTTGCACTGCTTGCAGCGTTGGCTGGACTTACATTTAGCTTGGAAATGTGAGCCAAGACAATTGAAGCACCGTTGTAATTTCCTGATGGCATCCTGGCGTGCCACAGAAGGCAGTTCGAGAAAGGATTGACAGTCAATGATGCGATGTCCTTCTCCGCAATAATAACACATGCCTGCGTGTGTCGTAGAAACATGGGATTGATTCATGTGAAGCGGTGGTAATCGGTGACGGAATACTGACATCCTAGGAGTGTTCATAACAGGAGGTATATTTACGGGGCGCGGTCCGTTGAATGGCCGTGTAGGGCCTGACGCAGCACGTCTAGGCTCGTATACATATTGCGCAGCCTTAGGTGTAATAGAATTGTCGGGCGAAACCGAAGGCTGGACAATTGTACTATGTGCCGTGTTAAGGTTAGGTTCCAGTTGGTCAAAGTTTAAATCACGGGCCCCTTGCGAATCAGACTCATTTACTGACGACACCAGTATGCGGGGTTGTTGAGCAGCTCTCGCGTTCGTAGAAGCTGCGGCAGGCGGTTGATCCAACAACTCTAGAGCCCGGGCCTGTTCCGTTATAAAATCATTCAACAGTTTGTACGTAGGCATACGATTTGTGCCTAGCCTCGTTTCAAAATTTAATCTAGTCTGGGGGTCCAAGTTATTAATGGACATCTGAAAAAGCAGAAAATCAGCCAAATCATCTAGCTGGATAACCTTCAACGCACACACAGCGTTTGAATGCGCGGTCAAGAAGCGGTTCAATTCAGTTTGCGAAGCATTCTTAATTGGTTTAAAGTCTTGAATCATTTTAAAATAGTGGTCAGCCAAACGGCGTGGGTTAGCGTACCGATTGCGCAAAGCTTGATATGCAATGCTGTAATTTTGTTCAGATATTACCAAGCCTGTGACAATTGCTAAAGCGTCGCCTTTAAGTACCGATTTCAAATATTGGAATTTCTGTATATCACTAAGACTGTCGTTGCAATGGACTATTGAATCGTACATCGTTATAAAGTCCGTCCAGTCACTGTTGTTTCCTGAAAAAACAGGTAACGCAAGACTAGGGAGGTTAGGTGAACCTACAGCTGATTTGACGGGCGAGGTTGAGGTCACCTCTGCCTTGATAAGGTTAGGGTATTTTGCTAACATGGGCAAATACACGTCCTGAAATTGTCTTTTGATATTAAACGCACTTTCAGCTAAACTTGCCACCTGGGTGGCGAACGTTTGTTCTAATATCTCATAAGTATCCACGAAATTGGCCTGAATGCGTCTTATTTCCCGAGCGATGCCTTCCGGCATCGCTTTATCGTCAAGAAGGGTTTGTACTTGTTCCAAATCATTTAATATATTTTTTAATTTAGCGAGGTAATATTCAGTATTAATTGCCATTATAAATAATTTAATAAAGTTCACAAATAAACACAACACAAATTAATTTCACAAAATTTTTTAAATAGCGGTAAGTGGACTGTATAGTTTAATAAACGTAAAGTATTTCCTCATCACAAAGCAAATCAAAATCAAGTGACGTATACCTATGACGTCACGTTTCCCGCGCGTGTAACTCGCACAAAGGAAATCAGAAATCAAATGTTGCGCAACACTTAGTAAGATTGCATGAATCATATAAATCAAATGAATTTAAATTCAATCTATCCGGCTCGAAGAGGACCAAATGAAGCGACTGGCGCTTAGCTAAAATGAGAAGAAAACGAGGTTCGGGAAAGATCCGAATAATACAATAGAAATGTGAGTAACAATAGTAAGCTGCGGCAAAGTGCCTTACTTCAATCACTGAACACGCAATTACGAAAGTTTGACAGCCATAATGGGCTCCGTACAAGCACATTTAATAAAGGAATAATTCGCACTGAATTTACACATAAATGAATTATTAGTACTTAAGCTTATGCAGCACTTACCCTCGTGGAGCAAGAAAGGGCAAAATTGAAGTGGTCGTAGATCTCGTAGCTGTAGAAGTCCTGGGTACCCAGTTCGTAGGAATCCTGGCCAGGCGAAGTCACACTAAAACTTAAACGAGAAGTCAATAAGCTGCATTTAAAAATCCTAAAGTCATTTAAGAACTATGGCGCGGAACGACACAAAGGAACTTACAAACGGCGATTGTAATTAAAGTCAATAATCCGCAAATAACTTATATAATAACGCGGTCACACTAACACACATTAAGACGAACAGTTTTAATGCTTGTACGAGGTTTTCACGGTCAAAAGCGGCACTCTGCACACGTTGTGCAACTTTACGTAACGAGGTATTTTAACGAGGCTGTTAACTGTACGACAGTTCCGAGACAACAGGCACGACTAACTACCTAAACGGAAAATGCGAGCTAAGGGAGTGGGGATCAAGCCACAGAAAATCAATACTTCAAATCATACATCGATTGGCAGATCGGACATCACGTGACCATTACTGCACAGTCCAGCTGAGCGTTTGAAAGTAGGCCGCGAAACTTCGAGCGCTGACTCGAACAGTACTAATTATTTGTTAAAAATTGTTGTCACATCTCTAATGATAAAATTACTCTTTTTTAAAATATTTCAAAATCTAAATCTTGATTTTGTACAAAATCATTGAAGTAGTAATAAAGGTAGCAATGTCTTGGAGATATACAAACAGTGAACAGCGAGTACTGTTGTTGCATTTACGTATATGTCTAATATTAAAATTAATAGTTTAAATTATTATACAGTAAACTCCCGATTATCCGTGGAATAGGGTGGCCCGGCAACGCCAGATAATCCGCTATGAACAAAGAATACGCAAAACAATCGATTATCATACCATAAGTTACACAAATAATGACCCCGGTTAATGCAATTCACAAATAATCTTCAGAGGACAAAATAAATACAGAAAATAATTTAAAATGTCGATGTATTTGACGGATTATAACATGTACATTTATATTTAACTATTTACAATACGTACATAAGTATATGTCAAAAGTAAGTATGTATGTACATTTGTAATTTCCTTTACACATAATACAAAAAAAATCTGTCACTTTCGTTTGTTTTTTTTTGTGAGCTATGATTTAGCTTTAATGTGAGATCTAAGTTTCTTGAGAACCATTTTGTCGCACAGTGTCTACTTGTGTCACAAAGCCATAAAGATTGATAATGTATATGACATGGATAATGCATATGTCACGTCCTAGACTATTTATAGCCAAGATTAGCTGACATTTGTTTACAATATTATGATATACGCATTAGGTTTTCGGGCGTCCAAGCATTTTGTCATTGTCTCTTATATACAGTAGTCAGCTCGCCATTTTATTTCGCTGGCCCGCGTCGGGATGCTTCCCTTTCAATGTAAAAATTAGTACGTACATATTTATTCCCTTCATCTTCACTTCTATTAAGCCTAATATGTATTTACGCCGTAATTCACCGTTTGGAAATTTAACACATGAATCTGATTGGAATAAAAATTGGATATTTGTAAAACAATGGCAGACTCCGGATAATCCGCAAACCGGTTAAACCGCCCACGGATAGTCGGGAGTTTACTGTATATGTTTTAATATTTATTAAAATAGTTGGGTGTTGATGTTTCTTACACTTCTATGTCATATTTTGTTTCAGAAAGGACAAATTATTGATAGAATGTGGTTAGTCAAGGACAAACATGGATCTTACAATAAATAATTATTCTAGGCTCATTAATTCTGTTATTTTATTACAATATTTGTTATTGATATTATTAATGTGTATTGTTTGTTAATATTTTATAGTAGATTTGCAAAAAATGATTTGTTTTAGTTTTTGTAATTGAAACAATACCAAACCATTTTGCAATCATGGATTTGAACGAAAATATTTTAAAGTATTTAATGCTTTTATTACTTTCTGTCAAGTTTTTTAAAATTTTTATTGTATTTCCTCAATAGTGCAATAATATTTATGAGAGTAAAAGGTCTCAGAAACTAACAGTTATGAATATAAAGTATTTAGAAATATTTATAAATATGTAAAAGATTTTAAAAATATCTTTAACAATTATATTTTATAGTTACATAACTAAATATAAATATTTTAATACCGGGATTGGCATTCAACACTACCCAGGGACATCTTATTTTTTGCTATAAAGATGAACAACTTTGTTCTCTGATGATCAGTTGAGAATGCCACCTAATTGTTTACCATAATCTGGAACAGAACTTTAGGAGTCTAAATCACTGCTAGGTTTCAGAAGGAAGATTTCATAACATGAGCTGGTCATTAAAGTAGTTTATTTCTAACACTATAAAAACATGATATTTAAATGCAATTTTATTGTTTAATAAATATTTTAATTGTATTTTCTTTAATGATTTTTAATATTAATGAAAGTAACATTTCCAAATCTATGTCTTGAATGCAGTTACTTATATTATCACTGTTTTAACGTCTTAATTGTTAATTTTAGAATCAAACAATATTTAGAAACAACAGATTTTCTATTCTACTAATTTTATAAGTATTCATTTTTTTAAAAAGTAAAGTATATTATAATAAACTGTTTAATATTTTCATTGCATAGCAAGATAGTATAATATTTAGATGGTATTCAAGTGTTTTACTTTACCAACCCTCTACTTTATACTTTCATTCATGAATATTATACATATATAAAGTGAGAAGTGTAATTATTTGTTATATAATATAAGTATATATGTATATTGAGTTGTAAGTTTTTTTGTATAAAATAAAAGTTGAAATTATTAATATACGGATTAATTATTAATAGGATTATTTCTATATGTTTGACTAGTTTTCTGCCATTCCTAACGATTCATTATTCTCCTCTGTTGACGCGTTTCGGAGTAACTCTATTTTCACAACTTAAATCCTACTCCCAAAAAAAATTATTTACAGTCTGGGCGTCCTGCAAATGTTGAAGCTGTGTTTTTGTGTGTGGCATTTTGTTATGGCTAGGTCGAGGAAGTTTAGGGATCGGTTGGTTTCAATTTCTGAAGTGATGTGGAAGCTTGACCCGACATCTCCAAACAGAAGACACTGATGAAGATTGCCACATAGCGATCGGAAACGTTCTGTCTCAGTAAGTTTCAACAAATTTACAAAATTTAAAGTTCGAATAGTCATAAACTATTGTTTAAGTTATTAATAAGATTCACCGAACATAATGAACTACAAAATTCAAGAATTCTGTTTTTATAGTCTGAGGCAGCTATGTTCCAAGTATCTTTCTTGAATTATTTGTTAATGTATCAAAATACTGTTTGAAGGAGTTTCTTGATGCCATCCCCTAATTTTGTTTTATTTATACACCAAGTTGTTCAAGATTAAGAAGACTGAATTAAGTTAGGGATAAAATGCTTTAGTCAAACTTTCTGTAAATTCTATCTTTAATCATCATTTAATTATCGCATATCTAACCTAATAATAATGAGTTACACTTATGCTATTCAAAATATATTAATACGTGAATGCTTGCTCATTGTAAACATTTTTGTTGTCAATAGGGAAAAATGGAATTAAAAGTACAACAAAATAAAAAGTACTAAGAAAGGGTTAGAAATTCCATAAACTACAAATATATATATGCTTAATAATAATATCTATAAAAGCACTTAATTAATATACAAAATGGTCGGTATTATTATAAAAGTAGAAAAACATTTAGATGTATTATAATTTAACACTCTCAATTAGAATAAATTTACAGTCTATCTACAGTACTATTTTACTGTCTTAGTAACCTTCTGCAGTAATATACAATAAATAACCACTATAAAAACAAAAGTATCACAAATGAATATTCATTAACTTCACCTCCCATACAAAAATAAAACTAACAACTTATAAGTTATGTATGTTGACAGGTAAACAATAATTTTTTTATTGGATAAACTTATAACATATTTTAAAAAATGCACCTAAAACTACTAACAAAATAATTCATATACCAAATTAACATATAGGATATTTTGTTGGTTGTCTAAGAAATAGTAAATACGGGCATGTAACAAACAAAAAATTGCTCTATAGTACAAAAAAAAAAAATTGTTTAAACTTCTTTCCGAATTCAAACATTCCTTGCAAATTCTCAAATAGTTACAATGTTGATCTTAAAACAAAATTATTTACCAAGTGTAGTGTTCAAAATTTTCTATTTCAATTTAATCTCATGAAGCAACTAAAATCCCAGTCCAGAATATGTTAGAAACACTTTAATATTATAGGTAATTATTTAAAGAACTAAGTTAAAACTATTAACTTAGTATGCTAACGCGTTTCGAAACTGTAGTTTTGTTGACGAAGCTTAGCCCTACTACCGAGAAAGATAAGTTGGTAGCTTTTACTTAGTTGTTAAATAATTACTTATGATTTAATCAAGTTGATTACAACTTGAATTTTATTTTTACTATAACTACAGTAGATTCTCAAAATTCCAAGTCCCGATATTTCGATCTTCCATTAAATTCGAGCCTATTTCTATTTGAGTGTATTTTATTTATTCGAAAGAAAATGATTACACGTATTACTAGACACACAACTAAAAATGTGATATATATATTTTTTTTGTTATAAACCAAGACGGATAGGCTGGATGTTGCCCATTGGTCAATGCTGCTATATACCATATTCATGTTTTAGGACTCAATTATAACAAATTTTTTTAATAGCTTCTACACTATAAAACCGATTGTAAAAAAATACCACTGTAAAAAAAATTATTGGCAATTATTTAAATAAAACTGTAAATTACACATTAAGAACTATAGTTTAATTATTTTTAATTGGGGTAAACCTTTACCCAATGGTGGTAATTTTCGCTGTGTAACACAAGAATTATTTAGAGATTTTCCATTAGTATATGTTTTACAAACACTATAATGGCATCTAAATGAATGCTTCTGATACAATATATGCAAATTATTATCGCCACCATTTGGTCCTACAATAATCTTGCATTGTACCCCATCCCTAATACAACATTCAAAATATTCATTATTTGTTGTAAAGTATTCACTCATATCCTCAAATTTAACTTTTGCTTCATGGGCTAATATTCCAGTAACATAAACGTCATCAATCCAAAAATATGGCACATGGACAGATAAATTGACCAATGTTTCTGCAATTTCAAAACCTACAACGTATAACCAACCTGACAGAAAAGATGGGTACCTATCATAACTATATTCCTTTTTTGTAACATACCATTTGTTTGCTTTTAGCCTAATTGGTCTCATATTATCAAAAACATAACCTAACATTTCAAAACTGTTTTTGTATTTAAACTCAATTAAATTTAACAAATGATACATGTCAACTACAATGTCATCGTCCGTTTTTAATATATATTTTATATTTTTACAATATTTTACAGCCCAATTTAAACCCATAATATGTTTGTAGGTTAAGTTTCTATAGTCTTCTAAAAAGTTTCCTTGAATCAAGTCATTAAATCTATCATTTTCATTATATATAGCATTTTGTGTTATGTCACTCATACCTAATTTTAAAGCAGCAAGTAGAAATACACGATATATTCCTAAATTTTGAAGATGGTTTTGTGGATAAGCTTGGCGCAATGCACTCCTAGCTTCAACATTTCCTGCATACGATGTAACTATCTGAATTATTTTAATACTAGATGGATTTTTTAAAGAACAATTATTTTTAATCAAATAAAGAAATGGTAAATTAAACAAAATGTTGTCATTTGATAGGTTCTCTTTATTTTTATATTTAATTAACTTGAATGATATAATCCCACTTGATGAACTAAATACTTTTATAAAGAAAGGTAATAGGTATGTGACAGTTATTAATAACAAAAGAATTATTATTAAATAATATTTCATATAAGACCTCATTACGAAGTGATGAATGAAATACAAGCATATCAACACGATTTCAAAGAGAGATTTAATTAGTAAATATAGTCTTACAAACTATTTATACAAAATGGATGGATTTAAAAAAATTTTAGAAGACGCACTTGCAAGTTTTGTCATATGTAACACAGCACTCTTAATGAGAAAATTGGAAGAAAGACCTGTAAAAATAAGATTGTAAAAGATTTGCAGCAAAAAGATGATTTTGGGAAGAAGAAAAACAATTAAATATTTTACAGTAAACGAAATAATGAAAACAGCTTTAAAATGTTACTTTGCCCCAATATAATATATCCAAAGCATTTATTTATGAGTATTAATTAAACTTGTATAAACATTTTAAAAACTATGTAATAACATCTCTTATTGTCTTAAGCCCAATTACAAATACTATCCCAAGGGTATTTAAAAATGTACAAAACTTAAACATAAGTTTGAAAAAAAGAACAAATTATAGCATTTACCTTTTATAATAACATTTAAATCACATATAACTTTTCTCTTCTAAAAAGTAATAAAAAATTCACAAAATAAAATAACCAAACTACGTTAAAAAAATTAGTATAATTAAAATACTTCATTAAAACTATACTATTGTAACATTTATAGGTGAAAAGTCAAAATACTAATAAAGTAATAACAATAAGATTGCTCTAAGCAAAAATTACTTATTAAAAATAAATATTAAATATGGGAACTCGAAATAAATACCAAAGTGATAATGAAAACATAAAGTAAATAAAAGGCAAACAGGATACATTTTAAAATATTTTTTAAAGATAATGATAATGTAGTCTCAATAAACTTGATTCATAACTTACTTGAATTTTTAAAATCTCTCATACACATAAATAAAAGTACAATGTTTCTAAACTTATCTCAGTAATAAAAATGTAACCCATTCAACGCACATTTGTATCTGTTAATTCTTAGATACTAATTTTGTTTTAAGAAGATTAAACATTTTTATTACACAAAATTAATTTAATGAAGTTACAATTTAACAATTTTGTATATTTAAAACTAAATAAAAATCATAATCAATTTAAAGTTTCGATAGCACTTTATAAACATTACACATCTGTTATAATGGAGTAAAATTTACGGAAATAAAATTCTGATAATCTGATGTTAATTTTAATGTAATTCAAGCAGCAAAACGTGTGTGTGGACAGAGAAAACGATTCTTTAGAACGACGATTCACTATTTCACTCTATGAACTGATTCGATTCTGTTTTCGAATTTGTTGATTCTTTCTCACAATTCTTTATGTTATCAGATGAAAAATTTTAAAGTTGCGATTTGTAATCATCTTGAATTCACTGATTAAACTATAAGTAATTATTGTGTAACTATGGGAATACTTTTGAACTTGTTTGCTGCGCGTTTCAAAACAATAATTTCAGTTACAAAGCTGGAATCTACTCGAAAAGTAAATTAGAATAAAGTCTAGCTTCGTAAATGAAACGATTGTCTCGAAACGCGTCAACAAATAAGTTAAAAAATATTCACTTAGTTACGCAATAATTTCTTACAGTAAGAAATTTAATTAGAAAATCTCTCATTGTTACCTACCTAACTGATATTTGATAAACATAAACAGTAACAAGAAAAATTTGTGTGAGAACTACAAAAATTATACAAGCTGACCGCTTTAAAGCTTTGTTTGGCTAGGTGGGTACGGTTTTAAAGATAGTTTTATTAAAATGTGAGCAAGAAATGAATGTAATCCTTATTGGGTTTGCTAATTTAATATCTTTTTTTGTTTGTGCTTCGGTATTGTAGCTAACAAGAACCCAAGCGTGATTTATGGCACACGGCTGGACAATTACAATTTCTTTCACAATTAAGTGAACGCAACAGTATATCCTCTTGTAAGTGCTAGTATTATCTAAAAGTAATCGGATAGAAATTACTGGAAGCAGCAAAAGGTTTTGTTAAGAGAGAAAAGAGATCAGTGTTTGTAATGTAAGCAAGAGAGTAAAATCTCTAGTGAAAGATGGTATGTATTAAGTAGAGATGAACGCCTGATTCACGAACGATTCACTCGAATGACTGTGAACCACGATTCTTTGAAAAAGAATTGCTGTTCACAGGTTCTTCCCGTTTAACTAGACACGAACTGTTGAGCGAGGGCGCATACGAACCCCATCGTTGACCCAGCCACTAGTCAGGTATTGTGGCGCTTCAGAAGCATATTAACTGATCCCAGAAGGCGAAGCAATGTAAGCGAAATACTGCCTTTTGATTGGTCTGTAGCTCCTCAACTCCACCAACAATAACTGTTAAATTCGCAGAACTTTTAGAAAAAATTATTTCGGCCTTAGACATGCAAGCCTCAAAATAAATTACATGAGCCTCAAATAAATGAAATATTTATATTATTACAGTTAAAAATTAGAACATTTAATTCACGCCTAAATATTATAATTTGTACTTGTACGTAGACATCAAATGTATATGATTTCAACTATATCATTTGGTAGAATTATTAATATTCAGCTGACAGGGTAGGTATTTTATAAATTACTTTGGTAATTAAGATCTTCAAATCAAATAAGTACTTACCTACTTTACTCGGGAATTGAACTAAGTATTAAACAATAACTGCCATACCTATAATATAGGTACTTATGATATTTTATAATATAATGTGACACATATAATATGTTTTACTTTAACAAATACCAAAAATTACTTCTTTTCTCTAAATTAACAAAACTTAATTTCACCCCATTAAAAAAAATAAAATAATATATACATGTAAATACAGTATAAATATACCTATATATAATATATAGGTAGCTAAACCTTTTAAAATATACTCCAGATTTATTAAAGATAAAAACTAGGTGTTTTAAAAAAAAATCATTCAATCCGAAACATGGAGTGCCAGGTTTCACAATGTTTCAATGATTCACAATGTTGACAGTTGTTGGTGGAGTGGAAGGAGCTACAGACCAATCAAAAGGCAGTATTTGCCTTACATTGATTAGCCTTCTGGGATCAGTTAATATGGGCTCCGGAAAGAATCGTTACTGTAGAAGCTTTCTCTTTAATATAACAAAGGGGGGAATCTATGGGTTCATTCGTTCAGTCAGTCTGACTCTCTAGTCAGTCTTCTTTTGTAGTTCGTCACGCGAACGTACAAAAACGAGAATGCATGTCAATTTGGGAACTATTTTAATATAGTTAGTTATTTAGTATTGATTTTAGTGTAATTTAGTGTTTTTCACTTAGATGAATTTCCCGTTTACCATGAAATTCATACTATTAGGGTTTAGTGTTTCAATTTTTAACAAATACTCAATATGTTAAACATTAAATTTAGTTTTTAGTTTTGTGGTTTATAAATGGCAACATGAATAAATTAAGACTATTATATATATATATATATATATATATATATATATATATATATATATATATATATATATATATATATATGATAATATATATTTGCTGATGATATTGTTAGCCAACGAAAAGCTTTGAATTCTAAATTCAATTATAATTCTTGTATTTGTATTTTGACTTAGTTCTTTATTAATACACAAGAATACATAATGCGATATATATATATATATATATATATATATATATATATATATATATATATATATATTAAAACAACATAGGTTATTCAAATACAAGAATATTTATTAATTTATATCCAAAGCTTTTCGTTGGTAAACAGTTCTTTATTAATACACAAGATTACATAATGCGATATATATATATTAAAACAACATAGGTTATTCAAATACAAGAATATTTATTAATTTATATCCAAAGCTTTTCGTTGGTAAACAGTTCTTTTATTAATACACAAGAATACATAATGCGATATATATATATATATATATATATATATATATATATATATATATATATATATATATTAAAACAACATAGGTTATTCAAATACAAGAATATTTATTAATTTATATCCAAAGCTTTTCGTTGGTAAACAGTTCTTTATTAATACACAAGAATACATAATGCGATATATATATATATATATATATATATATATATATATATATATATATATATTAAAACAACATAGGTTATTCAAATACAAGAATATTTATTAATTTATATCCAAAGCTTTTCGTTGGTAAACAGTACCAACATCATCAGGAATGAAAATTACAAAGGGGGGAATCTATGGGTTCATTAGTTCAGTCAGCCTGACTCTCTAGTCAGTCTTCTTTTGTAGTTCGTCACTAGAATGAAATTGTAATTTTCATTCCTGATGATGTTGGTACTGTTTACCAACGAAAAGCTTTGGATATAAATTAATAAATATTCTTGTATTTGAATAACCTATGTTGTTTTAAATTATTAAACAAGAAAACGTATTATATATATATATATATATATATATATATATATATATATATATATATATATATATATATATATATATATATATAGGTAGCCGTATGGATTGAAATATGCGTGTAATAGGACAGAATAAACAAAACTTTACCCATAGGTATACCATGAAAGTACCCTTCGTCTTTTTGATTTCTTGGAGTAACTAAGGCGTTGCTAGCGATCTAAGTTTTTAAGGTCGTTCAATTGTATTAAAATTACTACATCATCATCTCTAATACCGGGTGATACATTACATATTCGCATCATTTTACCGTTGTTGTTTTCTTTGTCCTCTTGATTTCTTGCAAAGGGTAATTTGAGAGCAGCTAAAGCGTTACTAGTGACCCATGTTTTATCCTCATTTAATTGGTACAAGATGACTCAATCGCCGTCGTCGTCTCCTTTATGTAAGCTAGATATTCGACGGTGTCTAGCATCGAATGTGTATTTAGCGCCACCATTAATAGGATATAGAGTATTGTTAATCATGTAGTGTAAAATGACCGCGTCAATGCTAAACCTTGAGTCCGCGACGTTGATAATTCTTTTATCTTTACAACTGTTTTCCCAATTGTTTTCTTTTTTGTGTAAACCTATTGTTTTCTGATCGATTAACGACTCAAAGTATAATTTCGTTCCAACATCGTTGGAATGTATAGGGTTGCCTAATTCACCTAAAGCCCGGCCTATAGTGTGGTAATCATTTACTTTATTATCGAATGTCAAACATTTACTGTAAAGTGTTTGCATATTGACAGCATCGCTTTCGAAAACAGGATCGATTAAGTTGCGTAAACGATTTCTAGAATTATCGTAATCCCCATTCAGAGTTGTATGATTATTTCCAACTTTCTGCTGAGGTGTCTAAGAGTAACGTGAAAACTTATCGACGCTCACGTACAATGTCCTAATTTTTCTATTTCTTCTGTCTTTTATAAGACCCGCTTCCCTCAGCTCTTCTATAATAGAGACAATTTCGTTTTGATGACCCGTATGACCCACCTCTTGAGATGACAAAACGAGTCATTACCTATCACAGAGTTCGTTAGAGTTGTCCTAAACGAATGCATAAACTTTACCGCTATACAAACCAATCGGAGGAAATAATTTCGATATAACTGCCTTGTACTTGTTGGATTTACTAACACAGTTTATAGCTAAGAGCGGATTATAACCTTTTTTGTGAGCATTTGTTTGTATACAGATTTGCCTATATGTGTTCAGGTCGGCCCTTGTGTATAAATTTTCATTTGGTTTGCGCATAAATAACCCTTCAGTTCCCTTGTAAATTTCTCCGTCGATCACGATGTCACCGTTTTCGTGGTCAAAACTTGTATACTTATCACCTGCCATAGCAGCACTATCTACTATTCAAGGAATGTATGTGTTATCATTTGTGTTCTTGTGGTCTTTATTCATTTTCAACATATAGATCCGTGGTAGAGAATGTTTGAAGAAATCATGGACACAACAAACACTATCTTTCTGACCTGTCGGTGTTGATAGTAGCTCTTTAACAACACTACTTTGGCGCACCGGTGTTACAAAAGGTCCAGACTCACCTATTGGTTCAGCCATTACGTCAGTATTGATGAATTTCGGAACATGGGTTTCCAGTTGTGAAGCATCATCTTCCATGTCTTATTCAACCTCCTCTTCTTTTTTTTAAATTTCCATATTAAGCTGTAGTTGTGGACGTCGAATTTTCGAAATTTCTTTCATGATGGGCCGCTTTCATCGTTTTCTCATCGCATCACGATAAACCTCTGCAGTATCTGTACATGTTGTCAAAAGGAAGTACCTTCCACCTTCTCGGCCCTCTTAAAGACAAAGGTACGTTTTATATTTTCACGCCATTACGGTACTTCGGCTATTAGATTATCATCTCTAGTCATTTCCTCACCCAATGAAGTACATGTCACAATCAATATAGTCATAACATGGTGCTTAGGAAGAAACACGTGAGCCTAGACCTGCTCTCACCCAATGAAGTACACGACACTCTCTCAATATACTCAAACATAGTGTTTGAAATGATTCATGTGGGCCTAGTCAGGTGATCTGCTCTCGCCCACTAAAGTGCATGGGAGTCTCTCAATATACTTATAACATAGTGTTTGAAATGATACATGTGAGCCTAGTAAGGTGATCTGCTCTCACCCAATGACTTTCATGACACTCTCAACAAACTCAAACATAATGTTTGAAATGATACATGTGAGCCTAGTAAGGTGATCAGCTCTCAACCAATGAAGTTCATGACACTCTCTCAACATACTCATAACATAGCGTTTGAAATGATTCAAAGGGCCCTAGTCAGGTGATCTGCTCTCACCCAATGAAGTGCATGGGAATCTCTTAATATACTCTACATGTGAGCCTAGTCAGGTGATCTGCTCTTACCCAATGAAGTGCATGGGAGTCTCTCAATATACTCATAACATAGTGTTTGAAATGATTCATGTGAGCCCAGTCAGGTGATCTGCTCTCACCCAATGAAGTGCATAGGAATCTCTCAATATACTCCTAACATAGTGCTTGGGAAGATACATATGCGCCCAGTCAAGTGCATCTGCTCCCTAACAATTAAGATCATGACACTCTTTAAATATAAACATAACACAGTGCTTGGGAAGATAAATATGCGCCTAGTCAAGTACATCTGCTCCCTCCCAATGAAGTTCATGACACTCTTTAAATATAAGTATAACATGGTGCTTGGGACGATACATGTGAGCCTAGTCAGGTAGACCTGCTCTCATACAATGAAGTGCATGATATTCTACAATATACTCATAACATAGTGTTTGAAAAGCTACATGTGAGCCTAGTAAGGTGATCTGCTCTCACCCAATGAAGTGCATGGGAGTCTCTCAATATATGCTTAACATAGTGTTTGAAATGATTCATTTGAGCCTAGTCAGGTGACCTGCTCTCACCCAATGAAGTTCATGACACTCTCTAAATATACTCATAACATAGTGTTTGAAATGATTTATCTGAGCCTAGTTATGTGATCTGCTCTCACCCAAAAAAGTTCAATGACAGTCTCTCGATATACTCATAAAATAGTGTTTGAAATGATTCATGTGAGCCTAGTAATGTGAACTGCTCTTTCATGACACTCTCTCCATATAATGATAACATGGTGCTTAGGAAGAAACATGTGAGCCTAGTCAGATAGACCGGCTCTCACCCAATGAAGTATATGTCACTCTCTCAATATACTCAAAACACGGTGCTTAGGAAGAAACATGCGAGCCTAGTCAGGT
This sequence comes from Prosapia bicincta, assembly GCA_036971475.1. Lineage (NCBI taxonomy): Eukaryota > Metazoa > Arthropoda > Insecta > Hemiptera > Cercopidae > Prosapia > Prosapia bicincta. The sequence goes on along the minus strand of JBAIZL010000009.1, from coordinate 24,413,657 downwards.
GACTTCCTCTCACCCAATGAATTTCATGACACTCTCTCAATATACTCATAACAAGGTGCTTAGGAAGAAACATGTGAGCCTAGTCAGGTGATTTGCTCTCACCCAATGAATTTCATGACACTCTCTCAATATAGTCATAACATGGTGCTTAGGAAGAAACACGTGAACCTAGTTAGGTAGACCTGCTCTCGCCCAATGAAGTCCATGTCACTCTCTCAATATACTCATAACACGGTGCTTATGAAGAAACATGTGAGCCTAGTCATGTAGACCTGCTCTCGCCCAATGAGGTCCATGTCACTCTTTCAATATACTCATAACACGGTGCTTAGGAAGAAACATGTGATCCAAGTCATGTAGACCTGCTCTCACCCAATGACGTCCATGTCACTCTTTCAATACACTCAACACACGGTGCTTAGAAGGAAACACGTGAGCCTAATCAGGTAGACCTGCTCTCACCCAATGACGTCCATGTCACTCTTTCAATATACTCATAACGGTGCTTAGGAAGATACATGTGAGGCTAGTCAAGTAGGCCATCTCTCATCCATTGAAAAGCATTGCACTTTCTCAATATACTCATAACATAGTGTCTGGAATGATTTATCTGAGCCTAGTAATGTGATCCGCTCTCACCCAATGACGTTCATGACACTCTCTCCATATAATGATAACATGGTACTTAGGAAGAAACATGTGAGCCTAGTCAGATAGACCGGCTCTCACCCAATGAAGTATATGTCACTCTCTCAATATACTCAAAACACGGTGCTTAGGAAGAAACATGTGAGCCTAGTCAGGTAGACCGGCTCTCACCCAATGAAGTATATGTCACCCTCTCAATAAACTCATAACATGGTGCTTAGGAAGAAACACGTGAGCCTATTCAGGTAGACCTGCTCTCACCCAATGACGTTCATGTCACTCTCTCCATATAATGATAACATGGTGCTTAGAAAGAAACATGTGAGCCTAGTCAGATAGACCGGCTCTCACCCAATGAAGTATATGTCACTCTCTCAATATACTCAAAACACGGTGCTTAGGAAGAAACATGTGAGCCTAGTCAGGTAGACCGGCTCTCACCCAATGAAGTATATGTCACCCTCTCAATATACTCATAACATGGTGCTTAGGAAGAAACACGTGAGCCTAGTCAGGTAGACCTGCTCTCACCCAATGACGTCCATGTCACTCTCTCCATATAATGATAACATGGTGCTTAGGAAGAAACATGTGAGCCTAGTCAGATAGACCGGCTCTCACCCAATGAAGTATATGTCACTCTCTCAATATACTCAAAACACGGTGCTTAGGAAGAAACATGTGAGCCTAGTCAGGTAGATCGGCTCTCACCCAATGAAGTATATGTCACCCTCTCAATATACTCATAACATGGTGCTTAGGAAGAAATATGTGAGCCTAGTCAGGTAGACCGGCTCTCACCCAATGAAGTATATGTCACCCTCTCAATATACTCATAACATGGTGCTTAGGAAGAAACACGTAAGCCTAGTCAGGTAGACCTGCTCTCACCCAATGAAGTCCATGTCACTCTCTCAATATACTCAAAAAACGGTGCTTATGAAGAAACATGTGAGCCTAGTCATGTAGACCTGCTCTCGTCCAATGACGTCCATGTCACTCTTTCAATATACTCATAACACAGTGCTTATTAAGATACATGTGAGCCTAGTCAGGTAGACCTGCTCTCACCCAATGACATCGACGTTACTCTTTCAATATACTCATAAGACGGTGCTTAGGAAGATAAATGTGAGACTAGTCAAGTAGGCCATCTCTCACCCACTGAAGGCCATTGCACTTTCTCAATATACTCATAACACGGTGCTTAGGAAGAAAAATGTGAGCCTAGTCAGGTAGACCTGCTCTCACCCAATGACATCGACGTTACTCTTTCAATATACTCATAAGACGGTGCTTAGGAAGAAACATGTGATCCAAGTCAAGTAGACCTGCACTCACACAATGACTTCCATGTTACTCTTTCAATATACTCAACACACGGTGCTTAGATTGAAACATGTAAACCTGCTCTCACCCAATGACGTCCTTGTCACTCTCTCAATATACTCATAAGACGGTGCTTAGGAAGATACATGTGAGGCTAGTCAAGTAGGCCATCTCTCATTGAACGGCATTGCACTTTCTCAATATACTCATAACATGGTTCTTAGGAAGAAAAATGTGAGCCTAGTCAAGTAGGCCTGCTCTCACCCAATGAAGTCCATGTCACTCTCTCAATATACTCATAACACGGTGCTTAGGAAGAAACATGTGAGCCAAGTCATGTAGACCTGCTCTCACCCAATGACGTCCATGTCACTCTTTCAATATACTCAACACACGGTGCTTACAAGGAAACATGTGAGCCTAATCAGGTAGACCTGCTCTCACCCAATGACGTCCATGTCACTTTTTCAATATACTCATAACATGGTTCTTAGGAAGATACATGTGAGGCTAGTCAGGTAGACCTGCTCTCACCCAATGACGTCCATGTCACTCTCTCAATATACTCAAAACACGGTGCTTAGGAAGATACATGTGAGTCTAGTCAAGTAGGCCATCTCTCATCTATTGAACGGCATTGCACTTTCTCAATATACTCATAACATGGTTCTTAGGAAGATACATGTGAGGCTAGTCAAGTAGGCCTGCTCTCACCCAATGACGTCCATGTCACTCTTTCAATATACTCAACACACGGTGCTTAGAAGGAAACATGTGAGCCTAATCAGGTAGACCTGCTCTCACCCAATGACGTCCATGTCACTCTCTCAATATACTCATAACATGGTTCTTAGGAAGATACATGTGAGGCTAGTCATGTAGACCTGCTCTCACCCAATGACGTCAATGTCACTCTTTCAATATACTCATAAGACGGTGCTTAGGAAGATACACGTGAGCCTAGTCATGTAGACCGTCTCTCACCCAATGAAGTCCATGCCACTCTCTCAATATATTCATAAGACGGTGCTTAGGAAGAAACACGTAAGCCTAGTCATGTAGACCTGCTCTCACCCAATGACGTCAATGTCACTCTTTCAATATACTCATAAGACGGTGCTTAGGAAGAAACACGTGAGCCTAGTCAGGTAGACCGGCTCTCACCCAATGACGTCCATGTCACTCTTTCAATATACTCAACACACGGTGCTTAGAATGAAAAATGTGAGCCTAATCAGGTAGACCTGCTCTCACCCAAAGACTTCCATGTCACCCTCTCAATATACTCATAACATGGTTCTTAGGAAGATACATGTGAGGCTAGTCAGGTAGACCTGCTCTCACCCAATGACGTCCATGTCACTCTCTCAATATACTCATAACATGGTTCTTAGGAAGATGCATGTGAGGCTAGTCAGGTAGACCTGCTCTCACCCAATGACGTCCATGTCACCCTCTCAATATACTCATAAGACTGTGCTGAGGAAGATACCCGTGAGCCTATTCAGGTAGACCGGCTCTCACCCAATGAAATCCATGTCACTCTCTTAATATACTCATAAGACGGTGCTTAGGAAGATACACGTGAGCCTAGTCATGTAGACCGGCTCTCACCCAATGACGTCAATGTCACTCTTTCAATATACTCATAAGACGGTGCTTAGGAAGAAACACGTGAGCCTAATCAGGTAGACCGGATCTCAGCCAAAGACGTCCATGTCACTCTTTCAATATACTCAACACACGGTGCTTAGAATGAAAAATGTGAGCCTAATCAGGTAGACCTGCTCTCACCCAAAGACGTCCATGTCACTCTCTCAATATACTCATAACATGGTTCTTAGGAAGATAGATGTGAGGCTAGTCAGGTAGACCTGCTCTCACCCAATGACGTCCATGTCACTCTCTCAATATACTCATAAGACGGTGCTGAGGAAGAAACATGTGAGCCAAGTCATGTAGACCTGCTCTCACCGAATGACGTCCATGTCACTCTTTCAATTTACTCAACACACGGTGCTTAGAAGGAAACATGTGAGCCTAATCAGGTAGACCTGCTCTCACCCAATGACGTCCATGTCACTCTCTCAATATACTCATAACATGGTTCTTAGGAAGATACATGTGAGGCTAGTCAGGTAGACCTGCTCTCACCCAATGACGTCCATGTCACTCTCTCAATATACTTATAAGACGGTGCTTAGGAAGATACACGTGAGCCTAGTCATGTAGACCGGCTCTCACCCAATGAAGTCCATGTCACTCGCTCAATATACTCATAACACGGTGCTTAGGAAGAAACATGTGATCCAAGTCATGTAGACCTGCTCTCACCCAATGACGTCCATGTCAGTCTTTCAATATACTCAACACACGGTGCTTAGAATGAAACATGTGAGCCTAGTCAGGTAAACCTGCTCTCAACCAATGACGTCCTTGTCACTCTCTCAATATACTCATAAGACGGTGCTTAGGAAGATACATGTGAGGCTAGTCAAGTAGGCCATCTCTCATTGAACGGCATTGCACTTTCTCAATATACTCATAACATGGTTCTTAGGAAGAAAAATGTGAGCCTAGTCAAGTAGGCCTGCTCTCACCCAATGAAGTCCATGTCACTCTCTCAATATACTCATAACACGGTGCTTTGGAAGAAACATGTGAGCCAAGTCATGTAGACCTGCTCTCACCCAATGACGTCCATGTCACTCTTTCAATATACTCAACACACGGTGCTTAGGAAGAAACATGTGAGCCAAGTCATGTAGAGCTGCTCTCACCCAATGACGTCCATGTCACTCTTTCAATATACTCATAACACGGTGCTTAGGAAGAAACATTGAGCCAAGTCATGTAGACCTGGTCTCACCCAATGACGTCCATGTCACTCTTTCAATATACTCATAACACGGTGCTTAGGAAGAAACATGTGAGCCAAGTCATGTAGACCTGGTCTCACCCAATGACGTCCATGTCACTCTTTCAATATACTCAATACACGGTGCTTAGAAGGAAACATGTGAGCCTAATCAGGTAGACCTGCTCTCACCCAATACGTCCATGTCACTTTTTCAATATACTCATAAGACAGTGCTTAGGAAGATACATGTGAGTCTAGTCAAGTAGGCCATCTCTCATCTATTGAACGGCATTGCATTTTCTCAATATACTCATAACATGGTTCTTAGGAAGATACATGTGATGCTAGTCAAGTAGGCCTGCTCTCACCCAATGAAGTCCGTGTCACTCTCTCAATATACTCATAACATGGTTCTTAGGAAGATACATGTGAGGCTAGTCAAGTAGGCCTGCTCTCACCCAATGAAGTCCATGTCACTCTCTCAATATACTCATAAGACGGTGGTGAGGAAGAAACATGTGAGCCAAGTCATGTAGACCTGCTCTCACCGAATGACGTCCATGTCACTCTTTCAATATACTCAATACACGGTGCTTAGAAGGAAACATGTGAGCCTAATCAGGTAGACCTGCTCTCACCCAATGACGTCCATGTCACTTTTTCAATATACTCATAACATGGTTCTTAGGAAGATACATGTGAGGCTAGTCAGGTAGACCTGCTCTCACCCAATGACGTCCATGTCACTCTCTCAATATACTCATAAGACTGTGCTGAGGAAGATACCCGTGAGCCTATTCAGGTAGACCGGCTCTCACCCAATGAAGTACATGTCACTCTCTCAATATACTCATAAGACGGTGCTTAGGAAGATACATGTGAGTCTAGTCAAGTAGGCCATCTCTCATCTATTGAACGGCATTGCACTTTCTCAATATACTCATAACATGGTTCTTAGGAAGATACATGTGAGGCTAGTCAAGTAGGCCTGCTCTCACCCAATGACGTCCATGTCACTCTTTCAATATACTCAACACACGGTGCTTAGAAGGAAACATGTGAGCCTAATCAGGTAGACCTGCTCTCACCCAATGACGTCCATGTCACTCTCTCAATATACTCATAACATGGTTCTTAGGAAGATACATGTGAGGCTAGTCATGTAGACCTGCTCTCACCCAATGACGTCAATGTCACTCTTTCAATATACTCATAAGACGGTGCTTAGGAAGATACACGTGAGCCTAGTCATGTAGACCGTCTCTCACCCAATGAAGTCCATGCCACTCTCTCAATATATTCATAAGACGGTGCTTAGGAAGAAACACGTAAGCCTAGTCATGTAGACCTGCTCTCACCCAATGACGTCAATGTCACTCTTTCAATATACTCATAAGACGGTGCTTAGGAAGAAACACGTGAGCCTAGTCAGGTAGACCGGCTCTCACCCAATGACGTCCATGTCACTCTTTCAATATACTCAACACACGGTGCTTAGAATGAAAAATGTGAGCCTAATCAGGTAGACCTGCTCTTACCCAAAGACTTCCATGTCACCCTCTCAATATACTCATAACATGGTTCTTAGGAAGATACATGTGAGGCTAGTCAGGTAGACCTGCTCTCACCCAATGACGTCCATGTCACTCTCTCAATATACTCATAACATGGTTCTTAGGAAGATACATGTGAGGCTAGTCAGGTAGACCTGCTCTCACCCAATGACGTCCATGTCACTCTCTAAATATACTCATAACATGGTTCTTAGGAAGATACATGTGAGGCTAGTCAGGTAGACCTGCTCTCACCCAATGACGTCCATGTCACTCTCTCAATATACTCATAAGACGGTCCGAGGAAGATACCCGTGAGCCTAGTCAGGTAGACCGGCTCTCACCCAATGAAGTCCATGTCACTCTCTCAATATACTCATAAGACGGTGCTTAGGAAGATACACGTGAGCCTAGTCATGTAGACCGGCTCTCACCCAATGAAGTCCATGTCACTCTCTCAATATACTCATAAGACGGTGCTTAGGAAGAAACATGTGAGCCTAGTCATGTAGATCTGCTCTCACCCAATGACGTCCATGTCACTCTTTCAATATACTCATAAGACGGTGCTTAGGAAGATACACGTGAGCCTAGTCAGGTAGACCGGCTCTCACCCAATGAAGTCCATATCACTCTCTCAATATACTCATAAGACGGTTCTTAGGAACATACATGTGAGGCTAGTCAGGTAGACCTGCTCTCACCCAATGACGTCCATGTCACTCTCTCAATATACTCATAAGACGGTGCTGAGGAAGATACCCGTGAGCCTAGTCAGGTAGACCGGCTCTCACCTAATGAAGTCCATGTCACTTTTTCAATATACTCATAAGACGGTGCTTAAGAAGATACACGTGAGCCTAGTCAGGTAGACCGGCTCTCACCCAATGAAGTCCATGACACTCTCTAAATATACTCATAACATGGTTCTTAGGAAGATACATGTGAGCCAAGTCAGGTAGACCTGCTCTCACCCAATGACGTCCATGTCACTCTTTCAATATATTCAACACACGGTGCTTAGAAGGAAACATGTGAGCCTAATCAGGTAGACCTGCTCTCACCCAATGACGTCCATGTCACTCTCTCAATATACTCATAAGACGGTGCTTAGGAAGAAACACGTGAGCCTAGTCATGTAGACCTGCTCTCACCCAATGAAGTGCATGACACTCTCTCAATATACTCATAACATGGATTTAGGGAGATACAATACATGTGAACCTATTCTGGCCTTCTATAGTCAGAGATAGGCAGAGTCAGGCCTTAGGTCCAGGAATAATCTTTCGAAGCGTTCTTTCTGGCAGGGGTTATTTAAACCAGGTTTTACGTCTTTCATAAAATACTTTCTATTCTTTCATCTGACTGTCCTATGAGAAATGAATAATAGGTTGTGATATGGGCAATCAACCCTGAAATCCATCCATCGTATAAATCAGAATAACGTATTAGATATGCGTTTTAGATTTCGTACCGACATATTTTACGGTAAGTTTTCAACGTTATAACCCCGTGATTGAAATTGTATCGTAAGAAGGCGTACCCACAGAGGCATAAAAAATTCGCCATATAATAATATTAAATTGTAATGAAAACTTTTAAAATGTCTCTAACCCAAACAATCTATACCAATGATGTGCAAACATTTTAAGGGGAGGATCAGGTGAAATAATATATTATCTACTTCGGCCGGAAACAAAATAAAACAAAAAATGTTTTTTGAATGATGACTTTTGATTTTGATTTCTACATCGCACACAACTTATATACTACAATCTTTTAAAAAAAATTACAGTAATTGATTATTCTCTAGAAGCGTATGAAGGCATATGTGAAAAACTGTGTCAGCTTCTAAAAGTTATTCAGAATCTGGCAGAATCTGACATGAGCTGATTCGAAGTAGTGAAGGTAAATCGTTGTCAGTCAATACGTTTTGAACGCTTTTTTGTGAAGTGTTGTAATAGAAAACATATTAAGGAAGACGCAAACATCATTATTATCAATTATATTTTGAGCTTGAGCTTTGAGGTTTGAGAAACTAAATTTTGCTAGGGCATTGTAGAACTCAATTTTAAAAACGTTGAGAAATAGGTGCTTCAATTCAGTGTTACATTGTAACTCAATTAGTTCCAGCTGTAATTTTGGTTTTACTGATTCACAACCGTATTAAATGGCGTACTAAAATATCCAGGTCTTGTTCGATAACATTGATGTTCTGAAATCTTTGTTCAAATTCTACATGAAGACATTTTACTTTTTTCTCATAGCTCTCAAGTTTGTTTTTCTTAAATCCAGTAGTTTTTAGTCTTGGAAAATGAGTAAAAGTCTTTCTTGACTAGTTGTTTGGAAAATATATTAAATTGAATTTTGAAACCCCTGTAACGACCCCAAATATGGATTAATTTCTTTTTTTAATGGAGTTTAAATTTTAGCAATTTATTGATGTGGCTGAGAAGATGTGTAAAAAGCCAAAGTCCGAGAGCTATACAATATCTTTCGAGTTTTTATTACTCACGTCCTGCACTTAATGTAGTAAAGTATGCAATATGCAATACGCCAAGAAAATCTTTAAATTGTCTATGACTGAGTGCTCGTGAACGAATGCCATTTACAGGCTTAATAACAACATCAAGCACATGTTTCATGTCTAGAGCAGATTTACTCAGAGCCTCGTATGACATAATGAAGAAACACAATGCCATTTTCAGGAAATGATTCCTTAAATATGCCTTCAACACCAGATTTCGTCCCTGACATATTTGTTTCTCTATCAGTAGTAATGTTAAAAATATTAGTCAAAGGTACTTTCAAAGATGTGACAGTTTGTTGAAATTCTTGGTAAATGTCTGATCCTTTTGTCGCTTTCTTTAATGAACACACAAGCTAATCCTTCAGTGACGCAAAAGTTGTCAATTTCTCGAATAGCCGTGAAATAGTTTGTTCATAAACAAATCGTTACAAAAGTTACGGATATTTCCAGAGCGCAAACAACATTGTTTTAAATGTATGGCGATAAGGAACTTTGGGATAAAGAGATACTGACGACATTATTCACGAACGATAGACGATTATGTAACATGCTTATGGCGTTAAAAATTATGGCCTCAAATTCCTAATTCTAATAAAACAGCAATAAATGTCTCATCTTTGCCTCAGCCAAAGCCAACGGTGAGAGTTGCCACCTACCAGGCACACAACGGTGAGAGTTCCACCTACCAGGCACACAACGGTGAGAGTTGCCACCTATCAGGCAAACAACGGCGAGAGTTGCCACCTATCAGGCACACAACGGTGAGAGTTCCACCTACCAGGCACACAACGGTGAGAGTTCCACCTATCAGGCACACAACGGTGAGAGTTCCACCTATCAGGCACTCAACGGTGAGAGTTACACCTACCAGGCACACAACGGTGAGAGTTGCCACCTATCAGGCACACAACGGTGAGAGTTGCCACCTATCAGGCACACAACGGTGAGAGTTCCACCTACCAGGCACACAACGGTGAGAGTTCCACATATCAGGCACACAACGGTGAGAGTTCCACCTATCAGGCACACAACGGTGAGAGTTGCCACCTACCAGGCACACAACGGTGAGAGTTGCCACATATCAGGCACACAACGGTGAGAGTTCCACCTACCAGGCACACAACGGTGAGAGTTCCACCTACCAGGCACACAACGGTGAGAGTTGCCACCTATCAGGCACACAACGGTGAGAGTTGCCACCTACCAGGCACACAACGGTGAGAGTTGCCACCTATCAGGCACACAACGGTGAGAGTTGCCACCTACCAGGCACACAACGGTGAGAGTAGCCACCTACCAGGCACACAACGGTGAGAGTTGCCACCTATCAGGCACACAACCGTGAGAGTTCCACCTACCAGACACACAACGGTGAGAGTTGCCACCTACCAGGCACACAACGGTGAGAGTTGCCACCTATCAGGCACACAACGGTGAGAGTTGCCACCTACCAGGCACACAACGGTGAGAGTTGCCACCTATCAGGCACACAACGGTGAGAGTTCCACCTACCAGACACACAACGGTGAGAGTTGCCACCTATCAGGCACACAACGGTGAGAGTTGCCACCTACCAGGCACACAACGGTGAGAGTTGCCACCTATCAGGCACACAACGGTGAGAGTTGCCACCTATCAGGCACACAACGGTGAGAGTTGCCACTTATCAGGCACACAACGGTGAGAGTTGCCACCTACCAGGCACACACCGGTGAGAGTTGCCACCTATCAGGCACACAACGGTGAGAGTTGCCACCTATCAGGCACACAACGGTGAGAGTTGCCACCTACCAGGCACACAACGGTGAGAGTTGCCACCTATCAGGCACACAACGGTGAGAGTTGCCACCTATCAGGCACACAACGGTGAGAGTTGCCACTTATCAGGCACACAACGGTGAGAGTTGCCACCTACCAGGCACACAACGGTGAGAGTTGCCACCTATCAGGCACACAACGGTGAGAGTTGCCACCTATCAGGCACACAACGGTGAGAGTTGAAACCTACCAGGCAAACAACGGTGAGAGTTGCCACCTATCAGGCACACAACGGTGAGAGTTGCCACCTATCAGGCACACAACGGTGAGAGTTCCACCTACCAGGCACAACGGTGAGAGTTCCACCTATCAGGCACACAACGGTGAGAGTTCCACCTATCAGGCACACAACGGTGAGAGTTCCACCTACCAGGCACACAACGGTAAGAGTTGCCACCTATCAGGCACACAACGGTGAGAGTTGCCACCTATCAGGCACACAACGGTGAGAGTTCCACCTACCAGGCACACAACGGTGAGAGTTCCACATATCAGGCACACAACGGTGAGAGTTCCACCTATCAGGCACACAACGGTGAGAGTTGCCACCTACCAGGCACACAACGGTGAGAGTTGCCACCTATCAGGCACACAACGGTGAGAGTTGCCACCTACCAGGCACACAACGGTGAGAGTTGCCACCTATCAGGCACACAACGGTGAGAGTTGCCACCTACCAGGCACACAACGGTGAGAGTTGCCACCTATCAGGCACACAACGGTGAGAGTTCCACCTACCAGACACACAACGGTGAGAGTTGCCACCTATCAGGCACACAACGGTGAGAGTTGCTACCTATCAGGCACACAACGGTGAGAGTTGCCACCTACCAGGCACACAACGGTGAGAGTTGCCACCTATCAGGCACACAACGGTGAGAGTTGCCACCTACCAGGCACACAACGGTGAGAGTTCCACGTACCAGGCACACAACGGTGAGAGTTGCCACCTACCAGGCACACAACGGTGAGTGTTGCCACCTATCAGGCACACAACGGTGAGAGTTCCACCTACCAGACACACAACGGTGAGAGTTGCCACCTACCAGGCACACAACGGTGAGAGTTACCACCTATCAGGCACACAACGGTGAGAGTTGCCACCTACCAGGCACACAACGGTGAGAGTTGCCACCTATCAGGCACACAACGGTGAGAGTTGCCACCTACCAGGCACACAACGGTGAGAGTTTCACCTACCAGGCACACAACGGTGAGAGTTGCCACCTACCAGACACACAACAGTGAGAGTTGCCACCTATCAGGCACACAACGGTGAGAGTTGCCACCTATCAGGCACACAACGGTGAGAGTTGCCACTTATCAGGCACACAACGGTGAGAGTTGCCACCTATCAGGCACACAACGGTGAGAGTTGCCACCTATCAGGCACACAACGGTGAGAGTTGCCACCTATCAGGCACACAACGGTGAGAGTTGCCACCTACCAGGCAAACAACGGTGAGAGTTGCCACCTATCAGGCACACAACGGTGAGAGTTGCCACCTATCAGGCACACAACGGTGAGAGTGTTGCCACCTATCAGGCACACAACGGTGAGAGTTGCCACCTACCAGGCACACAACGGTGAGGGTTTCAACTACCAGGCACACAACGGTGAGAGTTGCCACCTATCAGGCACACAACGGTGAGAGTTGCCACCTACCATGCACACAACGGTGAGAGTTGCCACCTATCAGGCACACAACGGTGAGAGTTCCACCTACTAGGCACACAACGGTGAGAGTTCCCCCTATCAGGCACACAACGGTGAGAGTTCCACCTACCAGGCACACAACGGTGAGAGTTCCACCTACCAGGCACACAACGGTGAGAGTTCCACCTATCAGGCACACAACGGTGAGAGTTCCACCTACCAGGCACACAACGGTGAGAGTTGCCACCTACCAGGCACACAACGGTGAGAGTTGCCACCTACCAGGCACAGAACGGTGAGAGTTTCACCTACCAGGCACACAACGGTGAGAGTTGCCACCTACCAGGCACACAACAGTGAGAGTTGCCACCTATCAGGCACACAACGGTGAGAGTTGCCACCTATCAGGCACACAACGGTGAGAGTTGCCACTTATCAGGCACACAACGGTGAGAGTTGCTACCTATCAGGCACACAACGGTGAGAGTTGCCACCTATCAGGCACACAACGGTGAGAGTTGCCACCTATCAGGCACACAACGGTGAGAGTTGCCACCTACCAGGCAAACAACGGTGAGAGTTGCCACCTATCAGGCACACAACGGTGAGAGTTGCCACCTATCAGGCACACAACGGTGAGAGTGTTGCCACCTATCAGGCACACAACGGTGAGAGTTGCCACCTACCAGGCACACAACGGTGAGGGTTCCAACTACCAGGCACACAACGGTGAGAGTTGCCACCTACCAGGCACACAACGGTGAGAGTTGCCACCTATCAGGCACACAACGGTGAGAGTTGCCACCTATCAGGCACATAACGGTGAGAGTTGCCACCTACCAGGCACACAACGGTGAGAGTTGCCACCTACCATGCACACAACGGTGAGAGTTGCCACCTATCAGGCACACAACGGTGAGAGTTCCACCTACTAGGCACACAACGGTGAGAGTTCCACCTACCAGGCACATAACGGTGAGAGTTCCCCCTATCAGGCACACAACGGTGAGAGTTCCACCTACCAGGCACACAACGGTGAGAGTTCCACCTACCAGGCACACAACGGTGAGAGTTCCACCTATCAGGCACACAACGGTGAGAGTTCCACCTACCAGGCACACAACGGTGAGAGTTGCCACCTACCAGGCACACAACGGTGAGAGTTGCCACCTACCAGGCACACAACGGTGAGAGTTGCCACCTATCAGGCACACAACAGTGGCAACGTGAAACGGAATTACCAGTCGCAAGGCTGGATCTTGCCACCTCCTAATGGATCGGTATGATATATCGTTTTTTAGCAGAACGACCCACCCGCTACCCTTCAATTATGCCTTGGTGTGTTGAGACAAATTCCGTCATTACCTCCCAACAATCCTTACAGTTTTGTCCTCTCTAGTATGATTGTGGGCACCCTTCACCGTAATGTCTGAACACTACTGGAGCTTCTAATACTGTAAACACAGTTATTTTGTTTCTAATTATTATCAATATCCCTTATATTTATGAATATTTTTCCTTTTATTTTAAATTTATTTCTAAAGAATTATGAAATATTTATTGTAAATTCATCTGATATTTTTCATCAAAAAGCTCTTCCCACTCTTTATTTGGATATCCATGGTTTAGAGGGATGAAGATAAAACTATTGTAGAGGGTTTTTAGTCCAGTCAAAGAAGGTAAACATAGGGTACTACCTCAGAATTCTTTGAACCTACATAAATTTTCATGAAAATTTACATCAAGATCATTTTACCCTTAACTCTAAATAACATAGATACTTAACCTTATGTCAAAAGTAAAATAGACCAGACTTACGCTTTTAGTATTTAAGGGGAGAAATCTACCCTTTCAGCAAAAAATTAAATAAATGCCAATTTAAACATTATATCGGTAAAAGTAGTATTTAGTTATGTAGAACAAATATCCTTCAACATTTTAAATTATGTTGAAATTCAATGTATTTCATCATGCAAGATCTATATTGCTATTATATTTTCAACCCTTAAAAACCACCCCTTAACCGAAAATCAGAAAAATTGTATTATCTCCTTAAAATATTAAATCGCACATTACCCATGCACAAAAAATTGTTTACTGTTTATGAAATAGAATTTTATGATACAGATATATCTATTTATATCTTCTAATTATCATAAAATCTAACTATGATATAGATAAAAGAATTTCAACCCTTGAAAACCAACCCTTATCCTGTAAAAAATAAATAAAAACTTGATTTGTATTATGGTTAGAAAAAACCTTACAATAAAAACCTTAGTACATTTTACACTTCCTTTTTTTCTCTTGTGTGAATTCAAATCCCATGGTATACCCATTCAATCCCTTGTATCAAATACATTCCTAGTAAGTTGGTATACCAAGCAATTCGTTTTCATGAAGATATTTTTCATTTATGAGATTAATTGAGCTGCATAGGTCAAGAAAAACCTTGTGATTATTACAATTTTTATTCAGTTTTACACCTATTGTAGGTAATTTTTATTTTTATTCCAAGTTCTGGTTTTTACAATCTTTAAAATCTTGATGCATTTATTCATACAGTATACCTGATGTATTTATTTTTTTATTGACATTATTACATTGTTCCTTTCTTAACATATTTTGGAAGTTGTTGTTGTTGTTATTATTGTTATTCTTTATTTGTACTTGCGATTTGCTTTGCTTATTATTAAATTATAATTAAAAAGTTCTTAACTAAGTGAATACGTAATGACTTACTTGCTGACGAGTTTCAAAACATTCGTTCCTTTTACGAAGCTAACCCTCTACTCAAGATGAAGCAAACGCGTCAGCAAGTAAGCCATTACGTATTCACTTAGTTAAGTACTTTTTAATTATAGTTTAGTCAGTGAATTCAAGATGATTACATCAAGTAGCTTTATTTTTAAATGTTACTCTTTTATTGATTTGGAAGGTAACCCTAGTGAAAACCTCCCTCTTTATTAGTTTTTTTTGGATTAGTCCTACACACATTTGCGTTGTGGCCTAACCTTCCGCATTTAAGGCTGATTAGAATAATTTTTATATTTATTTTGTTTTTCATTATTGTTTATATGCCTGTTTGTATTTAGATTCTGGAATGGCCTAACCTGTTGTTATCTATTTTGATTATGCAGATCATCATTGTAAGCTATGTTCTGGATTTGTACAGACATGTCATTAACGTCGTTTAAACGTGTCGGATTATTTATCAGGATTAGTTCCTAGAGTTTAATTAATTCTACCTTTCACTCACTTTCTGAGTATTTACACAGTAACAGATTACTATTTTCTTTTATTGACTTAATATAAATAGGTAAAGGTTCACCAGTCTCTTGTGGTCTTTTAACTAAATCTCTTTTTAAATTCTCCATCAATTTTATTGGTATACAAGTTTTTATAAATCTTGGTGAAATGTTTTAAAATTTACATTGTTTTCTATTGCAATTATTAATTTATCTAATAATTGACCAGTAACATACGTCATACTAGGTTCTAAAATTAATTTATCTGAAAGTTTTACTTGTTTTAAATCTATTTAGCACCCTGAAAAAGTTAATAATTTCTTTAATTCAAATCCATCTGTGGTCATGAATAGTTTCAATATTTTTTAAAGGGTTTGTTAATTTATTGTAAACTTTAAAATCGAACATTATGAAACAACAGACGTCACGTCTGTTTAAATAAATTAGTTGAAATTAGTCTGTTTAAATAAATTAGTTGAAATTAGTCTGTTTAAATAAATTAGTTGAAATTAGTCTGTTTAAATAAATTAGTTGAAATTAGTCTGTTTAAATAAATTAGTTGAAATTAGTCTGTTTAAATAAATTAGTTGAAATTAGTCTGTTTAAATAAATTAGTTGAAATTAGTCTGTTTAAATAAATTAGTTGAAATTAGTCTGTTTAAATAAATTAGTTGAAATTAGTCTGTTTAAATAAATTAGTTGAAATTAGTCTGTTTAAATAAATTAGTTGAAATTAGTCTGTTTAAATAAATTAGTTGAAATTAGTCTGTTTAAATAAATTAGTTGAAATTAGTCTGTTTAAATAAATTAGTTGAAATTAGTCTGTTTAAATAAATTAGTTGAAATTAGTCTGTTTAAATAGACGATACATTAGTGGGAGTGTTCTTCTTTGTATTTATTGTTTTCTTAGAATTTTTTTAACACGAATTGTAAGCAAACTTAAACATTTTCTGTATGTAGTCGCGGTTAAACAACTGCTGTTTTGAATTAATTTTGTCTTTCACATAATTTCATTACTATTACATTAAATGAGAGTTCAGAATAATATATATATATATATATATATATATATATATATATATATATATATATATATATTTGCAAATGTTTAAAATATTTTTTGTTTAAAATTTATATTTGTAAGTGGAGTAGGTTAAAGGTACGAACATTTTCAAAAGAATTAAAACATTAGTTTGAACATTTAAAGTATATAATGTACAACACAACCAAAATATAACCTTACAACAAAAGATAAACTATTTTCATTGTTTTCCCCTTTCATTTCCAAATTGAAATTTTAAAATTTATTATATTTTAATTTTTATACTTGAACGTTTTAATATTAATATTTAAAAAAAACTGCTTCTATTATATACTTTACTGAATTGTCTATACTGCGTTACTTCTGAATACATAGGAAATGGTTTTTATTACCCTTTAAACATAAAGTTTAGAATAAATGGAAACATTTTTTACTATCGAAACAATTTGTTGGTGTGAATGTAGCATAGACATTTGCAGGAGTTAATTCACTGGATGTTTTACGTAGTATAATGAAAAAGGCTTAAAACTCAGAAAGCTAGAACCGGGTTTCAGCTATTAGAACCCCGTTACATTCAATATTCGACCATAGTTTGTACAATCATTAAATAGGCTGCATTCATTAAATTTTAATTGGACAGGTCAGTTATAAACATCACATGACACTCTCCGCGCCCAATTGTTTACTACGTTACCTCTCTATATAACGTTGTTTATTTAATTAAATAATTCCGTTAATTAAAGCAAAGCCGTGAGCTTTGAAATATATTACGTCAACAGTATTTTTTGTGATAATATTATAAAATAAAATATAAAAATGAAATATAAAAATGCAGATTTTTAATTGCCCAGTGAGTAGTTCCAATTAGCTGCAAATAAAGCGCTGCATGGAGTATCCCGTTACTAGGGGGGGAGATAGTGAGTACCGTGCCTAGCGGGAAATACACCCTATCCTGAAATTTAGAATCGAAGCTAAAACGTAAATGGCGTTTAAGTATAAACAAAAAAGTACGAAACACAAATATTTAGGGGTATATAATTCCCAGTCTTGTTTTATCTTTTGAAATGTATCATATTAAGTATGAAGAATTGGTTAAACCTGTGTATAGACTGTGAATATATAAGTCTTCTGTATTTTTATATTTATTTCTTCTTCTAATACCGCTTTTAAACAAATCCTAAAAGCTTATTAACCTATAATTTTCAAAAAGTCACATCCAGAGCTACATCACCCTTGGTAAATATAGATTTAAGGCGCTTCAAAGTTATTAGATAAAGATAAGCATCGTTGGTTGCTATGTATACCAACCCTTCCACAAAGGGTTGGAAAACACCGTAGTGTTACATCAGAGAGTTAAAACGTTATATAACTACGTGTAGTTATATGTAACAGCGATAGACTATATATAAATATGTGTAACTAATTGTAAATATGCATAACTATATGTAACATCGCCCAACTATGAGTAACTAAGTAAAAATATATGTAATTACGTTCAACTATATTTAGCTACGTGTAACAAAGTGTAATTATGCGCAATTCTATGTATCTTCCTGTAACTACGAGTAAATACGTATACATAATTGTAACTACGTGCAGTTAAATATAACCACGTGTAACTGTATATAACTATGTGAAACTATATGTACGTATGTGTACTATATGTGAATATGTGTCAATAAATTGTAACTACTATATGTAACGATTTGTAATTGTATGCAATTATGCAAAACTATATGTAAGTAGACCATGTATAGCCACATATAACTACGTGTATCTAATTGTAACAACGTGTAACTATGTAATTATGTGCAACTATATGTAAGCATGTGTAACCGTATATAACTATGTGTAACTACGTACACCAATATGTCAGAACGTGTGACTATATGCAACTACGTGAATATATATGTGTAACTATATGTAACGATTTGTAATTGTATGCAATTATACAAAACTGTATGTAAGTAGACCATGTATAGGCACATATAACTACGTGTATCTAATTGTACCAACGTGTACCTCTATGTAATTATGTGCAACTATATGTAAGCATGTGTAACCGTAAATAACTATGTGTAACTACGTACACCAATATGTCAGAACGTGTGACTATATGCAACTACGTGAATATATATGTGTAACTATATGGAACGATTTGTAATTGTATGCAATTATGCAAAACTATATGTAAGTAGACCATGTATAGCCACATATAACTACGTGTATCTAATTGTAACAACGTGTAACTATGTAATTATGTGCAACTATATGTAAGCATGTGTAACCGTATATAACTATGTGTAACTACGTACACCAATATGCTAGAACGTGTGACTATATGCAACTACGTGAATATGTATGTGTAACTATATGTAACGATTTGTAATTGTATGCAATTATGCAAAACTATATGTAAGTAGACCACATATAGCCACATATAACTACGTGTATCTAATTGTAACAACGTGTAACTATGTAATTATGTGCAACTATATTTAAGCATGTGTAACCGTATATAACTATGTGTAACTACGTACACCAATATGTCAGAACGTGTGACTATATGCAACTACGTGAATATATATGTGTAACTATATGTAACGATTTGTAATTGTATGCAATTATGCAAAACTATATGTAAGTAGACCATGTATAGCCACATATAACTACGTGTATCTAATTGTAACAACGTGTAACTATGTAATTATGTGCAACTATATGTAAGCATGTGTAACCGTATATAACTATGTGTAACTACGTACACCAATATGCTAGAACGTGTGACTATATGCAACTACGTGAATATGTATGTGTAACTATATGTAACGATTTGTAATTGTATGCAATTATGCAAAACTATATGTAAGTAGACCACATATAGCCACATACAACTACGTGTATCTAATTGTAACAACGTGTAACTATGTAATTATGTGCAACTATATGTAAGCATGTGTAACCGTATATAACTATGTGTAACTACGTACACCAATAAGTCAGAACGTGTGACTATATGCAACTACGTGAATATATATGTGTAACTATATGTAACGAGTTGTAATTGTATGCAATTATACAAAACTGTATGTAAGTAGACCATGTATAGGCACATATAACTACGTGTATCTAATTGTACCAACGTGTACCTCTATGTAATTATGTGCAACTATATGTAAGCATGTGTAACCGTATATAACTATGTGTAACTACGTACACCAATATGTCAGAACGTGTGACTATATGCAACTACGTGAATATATATGTGTAACTATATGTAACGATTTGTAATTGTATGCAATTATGCAAAACTATATGTAAGTAGACCATGTATAGCCACATATAACTACGTGTATCTAATTGTAACAACGTGTACCTCTATGTAATTATGTGCAACTATATGTAAGCATGTGTAACCATATATAACTATGTGTAACTACGTACACCAATATGTCAGAACGTGTGACTATATGCAACTACGTGAATATATATGTGTAACTATATGTAACGATTTGTAATTGTATGCAATTATGCAAAACTATATGTAAGTAGACCATGTATAGCCACATATAACTACGTGTATCTAATTGTAACAACGTGTACCTCTATGTAATTAAGTGCAACTATATGTAAGCATGTGTAACCGTATATAACTATGTGTAACTACGTACACCAATATGTCAGAACGTGTGACTATATGCAACTACGTGAATATATATGTGTAACTATATGTAACGATTTGTAATTGTATGCAATTATACAAAACTGTATGTAAGTAGACCATGTATAGGCACATATAACTACGTGTATCTAATTGTACCAACGTGTACCTCTATGTAATTATGTGCAACTATATGTAAGCATGTGTAACCGTAAATAACTATGTGTAACTACGTACACCAATATGTCAGAACGTGTGACTATATGCAACTACGTGAATATATATGTGTAACTATATGGAACGATTTGTAATTGTATGCAATTATGCAAAACTATATGTAAGTAGACCATGTATAGCCACATATAACTACGTGTATCTAATTGTAACAACGTGTAACTATGTAATTATGTGCAACTATATGTAAGCATGTGTAACCGTATATAACTATGTGTAACTACGTACACCAATATGCTAGAACGTGTGACTATATGCAACTACGTGAATATGTATGTGTAACTATATGTAACGATTTGTAATTGTATGCAATTATGCAAAACTATATGTAAGTAGACCATGTATAGCCACATATAACTACGTGTATCTAATTGTAACAACGTGTAACTATGTAATTATGTGCAACTATATTTAAGCATGTGTAACCGTATATAACTATGTGTAACTACGTACACCAATATGTCAGAACGTGTGACTATATGCAACTACGTGAATATATATGTGTAACTATATGTAACGATTTGTAATTGTATGCAATTATGCAAAACTATATGTAAGTAGACCATGTATAGCCACATATAACTACGTGTATCTAATTGTAACAACGTGTAACTATGTAATTATGTGCAACTATATGTAAGCATGTGTAACCGTATATAACTATGTGTAACTACGTACACCAATATGCTAGAACGTGTGACTATATGCAACTACGTGAATATGTATGTGTAACTATATGTAACGATTTGTAATTGTATGCAATTATGCAAAACTATATGTAAGTAGACCACATATAGCCACATATAACTACGTGTATCTAATTGTAACAACGTGTAACTATGTAATTATGTGCAACTATATGTAAGCATGTGTAACCGTATATAACTATGTGTAACTACGTACACCAATAAGTCAGAACGTGTGACTATATGCAACTACGTGAATATATATGTGTAACTATATGTAACGAGTTGTAATTGTATGCAATTATACAAAACTGTATGTAAGTAGACCATGTATAGGCACATATAACTACGTGTATCTAATTGTACCAACGTGTACCTCTATGTAATTATGTGCAACTATATGTAAGCATGTGTAACCGTATATAACTATGTGTAACTACGTACACCAATATGTCAGAACGTGTGACTATATGCAACTACGTGAATATATATGTGTAACTATATGTAACGATTTGTAATTGTATGCAATTATGCAAAACTATATGTAAGTAGACCATGTATAGCCACATATAACTACGTGTATCTAATTGTAACAACGTGTACCTCTATGTAATTATGTGCAACTATATGTAAGCATGTGTAACCATATATAACTATGTGTAACTACGTACACCAATATGTCAGAACGTGTGACTATATGCAACTACGTGAATATATATGTGTAACTATATGTAACGATTTGTAATTGTATGCAATTATGCAAAACTATATGTAAGTAGACCATGTATAGCCACATATAACTACGTGTATCTAATTGTAACAACGTGTACCTCTATGTAATTAAGTGCAACTATATGTAAGCATGTGTAACCGTATATAACTATGTGTAACTTCGTACACCAATATGTTAGAACGTGTACTATATGCAACTACGTGAATATATATGTGTAACTATATGTAACGAGTTGTAATTGTATGCAATTATGCAAAACTACATGTAAGCAGACCACATATAGCCACATATAACTACGTGTATCTAATTGTAACAACGTGTACCTCTATGTAATTATGTGCAACTATATGTAAGCATGTGTAACCGTATATAACTATGTGTAACTACGTACACCAATATGTCAGAACGTGTAACTATATGCAACTACGTGAATATATATGTGTAACTATATGTAACGAGTTGTAATTGTATGCAATTATGCAAATCTATATGTAAGTAGACCACGTATAGCCACATATAACTACGTGTATCTAATTGTAACAACGTGTACCTCTATGTAATTATGTGCAACTATATGTAAGCATGTGTAACCGTATATAACTATGTGTAACTACGTATACCAATATGTCAGAACGTGTGACTATATGCAACTACGTGAATATATATGTGTAACTATATGTAACGATTTGTAATTGTATGCAATTATGCAAAACTATATGTAAGTAGACCATGTATAGCCACATATAACTACGTGTATCTAATTGTAACAACGTGTAACTATGTAATTATGTGCAACTATATGTAAGCATGTGTAACCGTATATAACTATGTGTAACTACGTACACCAATATGTCAGAACGTGTAACTATATGCAACTACGTGAATATATATGTGTAACTATATGTAACGATTTGTAATTGTATGCAATTATGCAAAACTATATGTAAGTAGACCATGTATAGCCACATATAACTACGTGTATCTAATTGTAACAACGTGTAACTATGTAATTATGTGCAACTATATGTAAGCATGTGTAACCGTATATAACTATGTGTAACTACGTACACCAATATGCTAGAACGTGTGACTATATGCAACTACGTGAATATGTATGTGTAACTATACGTAACGATTTGTAATTGTATGCAATTATGCAAAACTATATGTAAGTAGACCATGTATAGCCACATATAACTACGTGTATCTAATTGTAACAACGTGTACCTCTATGTAATTATGTGCAACTATATTTAAGCATGTGTAACCGTATATAACTATGTGTAACTACGTACACCAATATGCTAGAACGTGTGACTATATGCAACTACGTGAATATGTATGTGTAACTATATGTAACGATTTGTAATTGTATGCAATTATGCAAAACTATATGTAAGTAGACCATGTATAGCCACATATAACTACG
The DNA here is from genome assembly GCA_036971475.1 of Prosapia bicincta. NCBI lineage: Eukaryota > Metazoa > Arthropoda > Insecta > Hemiptera > Cercopidae > Prosapia > Prosapia bicincta. Next base: position 24,390,229 of record JBAIZL010000009.1, on the reverse strand, counting down.
TCTAAGTGTATCTAATTGTAACAACGTGTACCTCTATGTAATTAAGTGCAACTATATGTAAGCATGTGTAACCGTATATAACTATGTGTAACTACGTACACCAATATGTTAGAACGTGTACTATATGCAACTACGTGTATATATATGTGTAACTATATGTAACGAGTTGTAATTGTATGCAATTATGCAAAACTATATGTAAGTAGACCACATATAGCCACATATAACTACGTGTATCTAATTGTAACAACGTGTACCTCTATGTAATTATGTGCAACTATATGTAAGCATGTGTAACCGTATATAACTATGTGTAACTACGTACACCAATATGTCAGAACGTGTAACTATAAGCAACTACGTGAATATATATGTGTAACTATATGTAACGAGTTGTAATTGTATGCAATTATGCAAAACTATATGTAAGTAGACCATGTATAGCCACATATAACTACGTGTATCTAATTGTAACAACGTGTAACTATGTAATTATGTGCAACTATATGTAAGCATGTCTAACCGTATATAACTATGTGTAACTACGTACACCAATATGCTAGAACTTGTGACTATATGCAACTACGTGAATATGTATGTGTAACTATATGTAACGATTTGTAATTGTATGCAATTATGCAAAACTATATGTAAGTAGACCATGTATAGCCACATATAACTACGTCTACTTGTATCTAATTGTAACAACGTGTACCTCTATGTAATTAAGTGCAACTATATGTAAGCATGTGTAACCGTATATAACTATGTGTAACTACGTACACCAATATGTTAGAACGTGTACTATATGCAACTACGTGAATATATATGTGTAACTATATGTAACGAGTTGTAATTGTATGCAATTATGCAAAACTATATGTAAGTAGACCACATATAGCCACATATAACTACGTGTATCTAATTGTAACAACGTGTACCTCTATGTAATTATGTGCAACTATATGTAAGCATGTGTAACCGTATATAACTATGTGTAACTACGTACACCAATATGTCAGAACGTGTAACTATATGCAACTACGTGAATATATATATGTGTAACTATATGTAACGAGTTGTAATTGTATGCAATTATGCAAAACTATATGTAAGTAGACCATGTATAGCCACATATAACTACGTGTATCTAATTGTAACAACGTGTAACTATGTAATTATGTGCAACTATATGTAAGCATGTGTAACCGTATATAACTATGTGTAACTACGTACACCAATATGCTAGAACGTGTGACTATATGCAACTACGTGAATATGTATGTGTAACTATATGTAACGATTTGTAATTGTATGCAATTATGCAAAACTATATGTAAGTAGATCATTTATAGCCACATATAACTACGTGTATCTAATTGTAACAACGTGTAACTATGTAATTATGTGCAACTATATGTAAGCATGTCTAACCGTATATAACTATGTGTAACTACGTACACCAATATCCTAAAACGTGTGACTATATGCAACTACGTGAATATGTATGTGTAACTATATGTAACGATTTGTAATTGTATGCAATTATGCAAAACTATATGTAAGTAGACCATGTATAGCCACATATAACTACGTGTATCTAATTGTAACAACTTGTAACTAGTAATTATGTGCAACTATATGTAAGCATGTGTAACCGTATATAACTATGTGTAACTACGTACACCAATATGCTAGAACGTGTGACTATATGCAACTACGTGAATATGTATGTGTAACTATATGTAACGATTTGTAATTGTATGCAATTATGCAAAACTATATGTAAGTAGACCATGTATAGCCACATATAACTACGTGTATCTAATTGTAACAACGTGTAACTATGTAATTATGTGCAACTATATGTAAGCATGTGTAACCGTATATAACTATGTGTAACTACGTACACCAATATGTTAGAACGTGTAACTATATGCAACTACGTGAATATATATGTGTAACTATGTAACGATTTGTAATTGTATGCAATTATGCAAAACTATATGTAAGTAGACCATGTATAGCCACATATAACTACTTGTATCTAATTGTAACAACGTGTAACTCTATGTAATTATGTGCAACTATATGTAAGCATGTGTAACAGTATATAACTATGTGTAACTACGTACACCAATATGTTAGAATGTGTAACTATATGCAACTACGTGAATATATATATGTGTAACTATATGCAACTACGTGAATATATATATGTGTAACTATATGAGACTAAAAATATATTGAGAAAGCTTTAAGCAGAGAATACGTTCAGAAAATACAAGAAATGTTTTTAAAAACGTAAGTCTTTAGAATATCAATAAATTACTTATTTTTCTTAATGTACCAAGTTTTTAAGACGGAATAAAATTATAAAATAATTTTTCAAGATCCTTTTACTATTTTAAGGGAGTATTGTTAATGGCAATGGATACATTTTTAATACTTGTAGAGAAAAACGTGGAGCGCAGGCATTTCATGAGGGTTAAGGAGGAGTAAATGAATTAAATTACAGTGAATCCCATTTCCAATTCACTGAAATCAGTTATTAAATCATCCGGATTGTGTACTTGTATTATTTACTCGCTGCGCCCCACGTTATCTCTCCAAGTATTACAAATATCCAGAGCCACTAACAATTCTCCCTCAAAATTGTAGAGGGCGATGAAAATATATTTTATACTTTTTAGTCCGTTTTAAAACGAGGTATATTATAGTTTGTAGAAAATTGTAATCTATTATTTTGCTGTTTTTTAGTCTTATGTCCGGGTGAAAAATTTCAATCGATTTTGTATGTGTTGCTGAGACTATAACAGGGACAAACATATTAAATTGCCATTTCACATCCTGATTAGATGCCAATGCCTTAAATTCAAAATATTACCTTTTACTGTCTATAATAGTTAAAATTCTATAAGTCTTAAATCCCTGAAAAACAAATTAAAGTAGTAAATAAAATTTACTTTTGAATGATCTGAATAAAAACAATACAATGTCAGATCCTTCTTTTCCATCTTTCGCCCCTCCCACAACTCTAGCCGCTACACCGGTCGATGCGGCAACGTTAACTGCTTACTTGCTGCAACAACTTCACCTGCTCGTATAGTGGAATAAATGTGAAAGATTTGCCAACCCCAGCCTCTCCGGTCACAAACATTCTGATCCTATTCATTTGGTCTTGAGATTTGTTATGTCGTGAATTCATAGCAGCACACACATTCTGGAACTGCACATTTGTCATCGCTTGTTCAGTAACGTCCTCTTCAACGTCAGCCTCAAAAGTTTCTTCTAGAGTTTACAGAAGATTAAAACACGCGTCTGATGGAACGCAGTTGCCTGCCTCTAGCGCAGTGTATGTCAAGGTATGCGTTTGTTTACCTCGAGCGAGGAAAGCCTCTAGCGCGGTGTATGTCAATGTATGCGTTTGTTTGCCTCGAGCGAGGAAAGCCTCTAGCGTGGTGTATGTCAGAGTATGCGTTTGTTTGCCTCGAGCAAGGAAAGCCTCTAGCGCGGTGTATGTCAAGGTATGCGTTTGTTTGCCTCGAGCGAGGAAAGCCTCTAGCGCGGTGTATGTCAATGTATGCGTTTGTTTGCCTCGATCGAGGAAAGCCTCTAGCGTGGTGTATGTCAGAGTATGCGTTTGTTTGCCTCGAGCAAGGAAAGCCTCTAGCGCGGTGTATGTCAGAGTATGCGTTTGTTTGCCTCGAGCAAGGAAAGCCTCTAGCGCGGTGTATGTCAAGGTATGCGTTTGTTTACCTCGAGCGAGGAAAGCCTCTAGCGCGGTGTATGTCAATGTATGCGTTTGTTTGCCTCGAGCGAGGAAAGCCTCTAGCGTGGTGTATGTCAGAGTATGCGTTTGTTTGCCTCGAGCAAGGAAAGCCTCTAGCGCGGTGTATGTCAAGGTATACGTTTGTTTGCCTCGAGCGAGGAAAGCCTCTAGCGCGGTGTATGTCAATGTATGCGTTTGTTTGCATCGAGTGAGGAAAGCCTCTAGCGCGGTGTATCTCAATGTATGCGTTTGTTTGCCTTGAACGAGGAAAGCCTCTAGCGCTGTGTATGACAAGGTATGCGATTGTTTGCCTCGAGCGAGGAAAGGCTCTAGCGCGGTGTATGTCAATGTATGCGTTTGTTTGCCTCGAGCGAGGAAAGCCTCTTGCGCATTGATATGCTCATCACGTAAATCACCTTCCGAGCAAAATGATACATACTGGACGAACGTAGACAAAATTTTCTATATACGCTTGTTTCTGAAGGAATGGGATGCGTGTAACAGCTGGAAGATGTCTAATGATCATTTTACTGTTGTTTGACGAGTATTCGTCTTGTTGGGTCTCGGTCTTCTTCTACATCTCCTGGTTTCTATGCATAATATGGCTAAAGCATCATAGCGAACTCCAGTAGACACATAATCGGGAAATCATCCAAATTCTGGATCCCATAGTGCTCAAACATATTACAGCACAATCCAACAGCTTGATTATTCTGAAATATCAAGACTCGATATCGTTGATCGGGCTTTCTGGTATTTTAGGATAAGCGCTTTCTTGACCGGAGGGGCAGTATTTATACACATTCTCATGCTGAAACCTGGCGCTCTTTTAAATCCGCATGGATGATTTGTGAAGCTTCTTGGCAATGTTTGTTTCATCGCGAAGAATTTGACGAATAACTTGAGCTACATTTTTATTCACATCCGCCGGTTCCGTCTTGCCATATGGTTTTATGTTCATTGGTATTCCAGAATTCGAGAACTTATTGATTATAAATATTGATCCATTTCCCATCAGTTGTTCGTTGTAAGGTGCAGAATCTTCGCCCATTTTAAATAAACTCATCTGAACTTGGATGAACGATCCGAGGTTTTTGGTATAGTTTGTGAGGAAATGGAAATCGACATATCTCTTAGGTGATCTTGTTGCGGATCTAGGACGTTTCGCCGTAGTCGGTTCGCCGCGGCCGTTTCGCCGCGAGAACCTTACTTATTAATTGAAGAGACGACTACTTATGTAATCCTCACACATACAGGAATGTTTGATAGTTATAATTAATACATGTACGGATTGATATTGAATTTTCACTTCTAATAATTTTCAATGTCAAAAGAAAAATACGAAAAACACTTTCCTTCACACTTTTTCCGAGGCTTAGGACTGGCCGCAATTTGCTGGCGTGTTTAAAAGTTTTTTTGTTTTTTAATTATTTTGTTCTTTTAATTTTGTTGTGTTTTTATTTATTTATTTTTTTCATTTTTTTGTTTTTTAATATTTATTTTTTTTTAATATATCTTTTATTCCATATTTTTTATAATAATATCTTGTTTCATATCATCCCAAAATTGTGACCTAATCCACGAAGAAACTCTACCATATTTCTATTGTTGTATGTTTCAACAATCCGTCGAATTCTCTCATCTGCATCCCTATACTTTTTTAATTTTTGCGGTGGATTTCTTCCTGCGACAAGATGTTCGTGGTAGAGATCTCTTTTATGTTGCACTTTTCGCAGACTTTTGATAAATTTCCAAATCGTGGGCTTGTCATCCCAAGTTCTACTTGTAATCGTCTATGAGCCGCTTCAGCGTGATTATTAGTGCTGTCTTCACCTTGAAGTGTTGTTTCGTAAACGTTCCACATTCTTTGGGGAAAAGTGGATTGGCGACGTCCATTTCCACGGCGATTCCTTCTCCCAATATAGTTATCTTCGAACCAATCAAGAATGGGTTGTAGTTCTACTGGCATTGTATTTCCTAGTTCCTCAAGAGCTTGCTCCAAGTCGTCCATAGGAACAAAAGACAAACACGTAATCATTCGGTCTTGAAGCGCAAAAGTAGCGTCGTTATTGTAGGAATTTAAAAGTCCTGCAGATGATAAATGTTTTTTAAGGTTCTGAGCTAAATGGAAAAACCGCCACGAATGCGTGTATTAGGAAAGTTTTCAGATAAACTTTGAAATGCTGCCAACTCGAAGTCACAATTTACGCTGCGTGGTTGTAGATCAGGCATCAGTATTCGAAATTGTTGGAAAAGTCTATCATATTTTGTTTTCTTCTTATTGGGAAGAATGGCGTAAACAATAGGAAGAACCCCACCATGTTTCAATCCGGAAATAGTGTATAGCTGGGAAAACAGATTCGGAGAGATTTTAAAAGTACCGTCCACAAACAATGCGCTACAAGCTGTAAACGCGGCCAAGTTACTTTGTCGTCCAAAAATTAAAATCCTGTCTTCATTTGGTCCGCTATCGTGTAAAAGGAAATTTTCGAACTCGTCTTCTTTGATGTTGTACCTCCTGTATTCTTCTGGAATTTCTAAGATTTCCAATGCCATAGGACTCGGCGGAGCAGATGATACATCATTTCTTTTTCTTCTTATTACTTTTCGCAAAGCTGAAGTAGTATTAAGAGCTCCTTGGCATGCTTCACTGATATTCTGGATACAGTTATTTATTACTTGCGATGTTGATTCCATTGTTTCTTCAGCTCTCCTCTTCATATCAATCCGCTCTACTGCTTCAATTTTTTCTGGATTGGCACTGTGCGCATGAATATTAATATGTTTTATGACGTTGCCATTGTCAACGTGAATTCTGGCTTTACACTCGTTTCTTCTTTTACATCGCCAAAACTGCACTAATCCATCACTGGACATTCTATCAAATACGTATAGAAACCCATCATCAGCAAACTTCTGCTGACCACGCTTAGATTCAAGAACTTCTAGTTCCATTGTTTACTAATACCACTAAGCTAATGCTTATTCACTTTAGGGTTTGCAAATTAGTTATGAATTTTATTTATATATACATCCCTTTATAGCCTATAGGTAAACTATAATCCCCACTTTCTTACTAAAATTTTGAGGTCACCAGAAACAAATAATTACCCCTATTTATTGATAAACCAGTTGCATAAACCTAATATCTTCCAGGTAAATTATTAATGGTATCTTTTCAAAATTGTCTACTCGTTTAGTCCTTAGTCCATTATTCATCATTATCTGGATAAATTCTGGGAAATTTCATTCGGCAACAAACAATTTATCAAAAGAAAGTAGTTATCCGATAATGAGCCTTAATCACCCGCTGTTGGTCATTTACCGTTATTCAAGTACTTGGTATTTTGTTGTGAATAGTAATAGAATAATGAGATTCCACAGTCGAAAGTAACCACCGGATTAGTACTTGATAATTAAATTCGGAGAATTAATTTACTCAAAGGTTGATGTTTTTATGAAATGTGTGACAAACATCTTATATGCAAAACAGAAATAAGAATCAAGTAATACTGCTAAGCTAAACTATAACTAAGCGTGGAAAAATTATAAGTATTTTGGGTTGAAATTTTTTTTTTGAACTTCTAACGGTACGTCATTTTTGAGGAAGAAACATTTAGCAAAAAATTGGCTCGCGGCGAAACGGGCTAGCGTAACCAAGTATCCGTGGCAAGGTTCACTGCTGAAGTTAATCCGGAGGGGTAATTTTTACAGATGGCTCTTCGTTCAAGCCATTCTTTACATATGGAAAGAGATAGAACCATGAAGATTTCTCTGCTTTCAACTCTCGCCTAACATTAACAATATTGTCCTTAGTTTCATCGCTCATGTTTCTACTTTCCTGAAAATCATCATTAACATCTGGTTGCTCGTGATCAATCGGTGTCATTACTGATGTTTGTACAGAAACAAATTGGGACAAGTTCACTAGCTTTTGATCTGGTTCATTTTAGGTCGAGACCTATTTATGTAACTGCGACGATGGAAGTTCATCGAAATATTGCTGAATTTGACCTTCCTTGAAAAAAAACATCGATTGCATTAATTGAGCATTGTGCCCCTGGTCTAGAATGCAAAGTTCGGCGTATAATACGAAGGAATTCGTCGATAGTATTACATCGATGACGCAGGCTTTGCCATTTCGGACTCCCTTCGGTCCACATGAATGAGAATCGGTGAAATATAATTTTCCATCATAATAGATAGGACAACATGCACTGCCAGCCACAATAAATATTCCACCAGTATGTTCAGTTACCAGCATGTTTACTGCAGTGCGAAGAGTTAGACAACTAATGTAATCATTTCTCTGTCGCACAAACTGCCATTGAAGGAGCCATTTAAATCATCATAGGCAATTACAAAGGCAAACACAAGAATGTCGCCTCTTCCATCATTTAGAGTTTTGATTTCCCAAAAACCACTATCAGCAATTGGAAAGGGACCCGGTTGATTTATGGTTTATTGATTAATCAATTCATAAAATCCATCCCCTTCAATCATATTTCGATTTAAAACATTAGCATATTACTGTTTTGGTGGTAGAATAGTAACACGAATTAAGTTTGTCACAATCAATGCAAAACATTGTTGTCCAGTAAACCCGGATTTTAATATTTCCTCGTTGCTATGATCCCAGGTAGCTCGTACAATTAGCGATAAACCGTTAATTGGCATCTAGGCAGCGGCAGTTGATGAATCAGTTGCTTGTTAGTGACATGATTATATTCGTTGTTGCTGAGGGGGAATATCGCGGACAATACCCTGCTTATTCAATGGCGCACATCGACCCACCTTGAATAGTGGATCGTTTCATCCTTGTATAGTGGGTTATTTTGAATAAGCCAAACGAGAGCTTTATAAACAGGGCCCGGTGAAATATTAAATTCTCCTTTCACATTTACATTCTCTCGAGTTTCAACCACTACAATGATTCCTACAACTGTGCTCGCACGAGGGAGTATTTCCGGCAGTTTTCCACTGAGTTTAAAGATTTCGAGAGGAAATACTGTTACACGGCTTTTGAAACAGTATTGACCAAATCTCCAAGAAAATTTGATAACTTTTGCAAGTGAAAGATGGGTTGATGTCAATGTCATTCAGGTTCTGTCAATGCCGCAATTTCATCAGAATGTCAGCAAGTTATTCCAGTATGCCTTTAGTGGGGCATAAGTCGTTGAGCTTTATGTGCGTCTATGTAACGCAAGATTCATTCACACGCTTAGCACACTATTAAATGTACGTTCGACGGCGAAAAGCCAGGGTACTGTTCACTATTACCAAAAGCACGTGAAACGTGATGATTCCACTGGAAAATAAAATTATACGTTAAACTAGGCACACACAGGTACATGTGGACACATGAAACACAAGTTCTGCTTTTACACACGTGTACACAAGCAAATCTAATTTGTTTAAACAAACTTAAAGCGAGTGAATGTTGCATTGTCATCCAATCCTGACCTGTACGTAAAATTTTAAGTTTGTAACTCGTCAATCAAATTTAATTTGTATAAACAAATATTGGGGACGAAGAAATATCAGGTTATTATTCAGTTCTGACATATTTGAAAAAATCCAAGTTTCTATTTTACCGCCCAAATTAGATTTGTTTAAAAAAAACTATTGTTGAAACAAATGTAGAGACAAGAAACCGAATGAATATTGCATTTCCATCTAATTCTGACCCATGTTTAAGATTTCAGGTCTCTAGCTCAATGGGAAGTTAGTTTAAACTCAATTGCAAAATTCCACCTTCACAGACAGACAGACAAACAGATATGAGGGAAACCAAACGAATAACAAGTAATATAAAAATAAAAATTTTTATAAACTCCTACTGAGGTCAACAAAGAAAAATTTTATTTTAGTTACCCTAAAGCACTATTTATGGTATTGTGTGGTAACCATGGCAACAGTTTAAAATTGTACAATAGAGGTTTCGACAATCAGATGAGGGAAAGATTCATATAGGCCCACATCTTTGAGAAATATATTTCAAGATATTGGACAGTTGGCGCAGTGAAGATTCTCAGTTCGAATCCGGCTGGACCCCTCAAATTTTATAATTTAATTATTGAATAAATTATTGAAAAACTGTATTAACATCAATTGTCATCTACTACAGGTTAGAAAAATTTATTTTTACTACATTGGATGAATAAAAACGTATTTTATTAACGATCGAAAATTTGTAGAAGATATATATCAGGAGTGTGTGAGCTAATAAAAGGAATTTCAAAACGTGGTAAAAAAACGATTAAACTTTTAGAATTACCTTGAAACGTCCATTTTAAGACATGCTGCTATTATCGCAGTTTCGACATCCCTGTGTGAAAACGTTATGACAGAATGTTCTCTTTAAACACAATATATTTTGTAGACCTATAGACTTCTTTTTACTTCCCTCGTCATTTTGCAATTGATTTAATTATAAAATATTGCTGTTTTCCCTGAAGGGAGACAACGTAATGATCACAAACGATCTGGATATCTTTTAAATGAATTTTCAATTAAATATAGCCTATACAATTTTTAAAACATTATATTCAATTGTAGTAAATATAACATTAATAGCAAATGTGTTAAATATTAAGCTACTATTAGATGTTATGAATAAAGTAAGAACATATAGTATACTTGATAGAAATCTTTTACTCGGACCCCAATCGGTCGAAATTCTCGCTAATCCGGATGGTTTCACTGAAAAAAATAAATGTAGGGCCTACGTTAAAAAATTAGAAAAATAAATTTTAATAAATTATTTCAATAAAGAAATGGTGAAACTGTGTACTTTTCTGTCTTTATGTGTTTGCTAGATGTAGTTCTATTCTGTTGTAAATGAAATGTATTATTTTTGGGCAAGTATCTAAAATAAAGTAGGTATTATTTGAGAAATGAGTATGCAAAACGTTAATTACAAATAATAATGAAATCGTAATTAGAAAATGTCTATTCAATGTAGGACTATGTATTTTTGTGTTCTACGGGTTTAACGTTGAAATTTATTTTTGAATATAGCAATTTAAAGATATCTATTTTTTCCTTTTTACATAAAATACCTATTTTGAACATTAATAAGGAAATTGTGTTATTTAGTATATCTGAATGATCCGGACTTCCTATCTATCTCATCAAGTTAAACAAGGCTTTAATGCAGTAAATAAAATGAATAGGGAGCCATATATATATATATATATATATATATATATATATATATATATATATATGTAAGAAAAATATTAAATATAATTTTCTTGTTTTGAATTTTTCCGCGTTGTGAGTATCAGGTGTTTGTTATTTTTAAAAAGATTTTCAGCAGTTGGTAATTTAGCATTTTTTGTTTGTGTCCTCTCCTGCATGACCTTGACGTGGTGGAGAGGCTTAATCCGGGCGTGGGGGACGGGTGGAGCGGAACTGTACGTATGTGGCTCCCTATAAACGGGAAGCTCAGGCAAATGTGTGAGTGCATGAAGGCGGCTCAAAAAAAGGGGTCAATCCTAGCACTTGAAGGGCTGTTATCTGCCCGGCTCTCGCTCTGCCCTTCCCTTGCGGGCGGCAACCAAGAAGCACCCCCATCCAGGTTGCTGGTCTGGATGGAAACATACACCCACGATTTGAAGGTGTTATGGGATCCGTGCCGATGTAGATTCGTGGCCCTCAGGGTAAGGAGGGTCTTTAACGGAGCCTCAGGGCACCTGGGGCCACCCCTGAGTATTTAAGTCGCCTTACCGCCGTAAGCGGGGCTCTGCGGCGGTGGACCTTTATTTCCCTAGCTGCTTGTGGGAACACACATGGCAGAAACAAAAAAAATAAACTTAACTGGTCAGGGCTAAGAACCTACCGACGAATCTGTCCCAATGGATGTGGCTTCGGCCCCCGTAGAGACAGATGGAAAACTAGTTGCGAAGGCAACTAGAGGAATGAGTGGGGCACAAAGGAGGAAAGCACTCTGGCTTTCCTACCATGAGAAAGCAAAGAAGGCGGAGGCGGAGGGCAGAGAACCACCGCCACCGCCTTTGAGGAAACACCGGTCCAGGCAGCGGAAGGGTTTGACGGAGGCTGGGGCTAGAACCTGCCCTGTCGTCCCGGAAGCCAGTGGATCCGGTAGGACCTTAGTACGACAAAGGAAAGAGAGGGAAAGGAAGGAGAGGAGTACTTCTAAACCTACTCCAGAGTCGGAGGCCAAAAGGAATAGACAAGGGTCTATGCCTGTTGGGTCGGGAGGTCAGTCTTTCTCGTCGATCTCCGCCAACCTATCGAGGGTTCTAGTGACCTTTGGTGATAGTGTAGGCGTGAAGATGCCTCAAGGGCACCGTCATGGACCGGATTCTGGACACTCCTAGTGGAGGTTTTGTTCCGTGGTTCAAAGACACTTACTTAAGGGATGGAGTCGCAGCATTTATTTGTGCTGAGGAGGAATCGGCAAAATGGCTGAGAGAAGTGGTACCGTCAGTTAAGCTCGAGGACGGGATTCAGGCAAGGCTAGTCCTGCCTGATGAACTGATCAAAAGGGTGAAAGTGACGGTGCTCATTCCACCACCAAAAAGGGAAGCCACTCAGTTGGTGAAGCTCATGGGGATGCAAAACCCAGAAATTGACACTTCGAAGTGGAAGATCCTACAGTGCATTGAGCGGGGACCTGCAAGCCTCCTCTGCCTAGGATTGGATGAGGCATCGGCCAGACAACTTAAGGCAAGAGATGGGAAAGCCTTCCGGGGACTGCAGAGGTCACTTTTAAGTGGCACTCTAAGGACCCGGAAGAGAAGAGCGAGAGAGAGAATCAGGAGAAGGCGTAGTGGTCAGTTGGATATGGCTGACCCTCAAGCAATGATCCTGCAGATTAACTTGCACCACAGTAAAAGTACCTCGGTGGTCCTAACCAGGTGCTTAAATGTGAGGCACACATTACCAGCGCTTGCGCTGGTGCAAGAACCGTGGCTGGAAAGAAACCGTATAAGGGGTCTGACTGCAGCTGGGCGCACCTACATGAGGGAGTAGTTACAGACGGTACTATAGCACAAAACGTGGTGGGGGAAGTTGGTCTTGACGCAATAACCTAAGCTAGCCAAATGGCATCTAACCTAACCTACCCCTAAGTGTGGGGGTGTTCTCAGCTACGTTTGGGAACTTCCCTGGGGGTTGCTCCGGGGGTGGATTCGGGGTTGGGGGTAGTTTTTGAAAAATTTTGGAAGAATGTGTGTTGCGTGTTAGAGGTGAGTATAGAGTGTATGTTGGATAGAGGTAGGGGTGGGTTCAACAGGGGTAGTTTTAAATAATATATGAAATTGCCAAAAAATGATCGGTTGGATCAAATGACTAAACAACTGTATGGAGTATCGATAGAGTATGTGTTGGATAGATGCGGGGGTTAGTTCACCAGGGGCAGTGTTCCAATATATGAAATTGCCAAAAATTGATCACTCATAGCGAAGTCGTTGATAATATCCTCTGAGAACCTGCTGATAGTATTCCCCGCCGTGTATAACATGTGTTTGCCCGTAAAGTATTCATCTAAAATTATATATCTATATGCTTGGTTTACATTATTGGCAAATTTCTTAACAGTCTGAACAGTTTTCTCAAACACACAAAGGATTATAAGTATAAAATATATTTAAATAGGTAAATATACTAATGAAATCCTCATCTAAATAGCTTATAATCTTGTCGCTAATTAGCGGGTTGGTGAAGCATTCAACCGATGCCATGGCGTGTCTGAAAAGTAACAAAAAGGTTATTGCAATAATGTTATATAAACATTGTTCACACAAATATCCCCCGAAAGGGGAAAGGAGAGGCCCCAACCCCGCCATCTCCTCGTGACATCCGTCCAAAAAAAACAAAATGATGCCTCCGTATATCAATGACCCTCCTGCTTGACAAGTACATTCACCTTACGGACCTTTACGGCCCCTCCAGAGGGGATGCATACTCCTTACGAACTGATTAGAGCCACGCCAGTGGGCATTCATCCTTCACAATCATAGTACCCATCAAGCAGGAGGGTCTAAAAATTACATTTCGAAAACATTTGTGTGAAAAATTAACATTCGCTAGTACATAGCTATTCAATTTATTCACTCATTCGTGGAATGTTGTAGCCATAAGGTAGTAATCATTGTGCAGAAATACATTTTTTATTTTTTATAATTTTTATTATTTTTTGTTAATCTGAATATTTATAGAAAACAATACAATACATAGCTAATCATTATGTTCACCCAACCGTGGCTTTATTGTAACCATAAGGTAGTAATCATTGTACAGAATTAATACTTATTAATATTTTTTATAATATTTATATATATAAAATCTAGCATTTGTTAAGCTGAATATTTATAGAATACAATACAGTACATAGCTATTAATTTTATTCGCTCATGCGAAGACGTTTGTAACCGTAAGGTAGTGTGTCGTACCCATCGTCGTCCAATTTCCTCTTTGCACCTGTTAACCTGAATATTTTATTTTCAGACATCGTGATGACGTCACGATCTTTTGTGCGACGAATCCTATCACTAGTGGCTACGATAGGATCATTACCTTCCAAAACCATTGTTTGTCAAAAGTGACCGAGGTGGACGTACTGAGATTCAGGGTCAACCCTTTGACTTTGCACACGGTCACGTGTTCGTTTTTATATGTAGACCAGACTTTGTAGGCGTAGCCTTTATGACCTCTTGAGACGAATTCGGTGATATAATACCCGGGACCGTATTCTAAAAGTACGTCAGTCATCTGGCCTAAATAATCTCCGGTTACGACTCTTGGCAAGCCCTTCCTATGAAGGTATACTACGCTGTCGGTATCCTTGTAGATAAGTTGAGGGCCTAGAGCGTCCATATATTCGTACAACTTTAGCCGGGCGTGTGCTGTAGTGTAGACGGCTAGCACAACGTTGACAGTGGGTAGTATGTCGCAAACGACATCTGAAAACTGCCAATTCACTACCAAAACATCCTCATTCACTTCCTGAATGTTATTCACATCAATAGACGGGCTTTGCAGCATTTTAAACAACTCCTGAGGCTCTCTAATAATCGACGTTTTCGACTGATTCTCCCTCTGCCCGAATTTTCCCCAAAACGAGTTCAACATCAATTTGGCCAACGAGCGGGATCCTTCGTTTTTAGCGATCTTTGACTGGTCTAAACGGACATCCTAGTTGATGAAATAATCTTCTACGTACTTGGCCTTGTCCTCTTCAGTCTGGCACCAGCCGGGGTAACCTGACGCCTCCTGTTTCATTTTTAGAAATTTATTAATAAACTCTTTAAACAGCCCGTCGTTCCCTGAAGCCATCTCGTACTGCCACATCTCTTGCATTTCCACAATGACATAGCCCTTCTCTACCGCCTTACGTATCTCGTCCATGGTCCATGTGCCTGTCAGAGCACGCTCGTCCATCGTATGGCCACATTCATCAGGATTCAGAGTTTCGCCGCAAGTCCGACAGAGTACAAACATCAACTTCTTATTCATCTTTAACGACAATACAGGGTGATAGAGCGCTCTGGGCGGTAGAATTGTGCACTTGAGCAACCCTTCGGCACTCATCCCCAATTTCCTACACTCGTCGTTCCAGACGGCCAACTTAGGGTGTCCAATCGGGTATTTTCCGTACTTGCATACCCAAGGTTAGAGCGAACACACGTCGGCGTACTGGATTGTTTCGTCCTCTTTAGCGGCGCAGTAGGTCTTTATATTTCCTGTCCAGCCACCGAAGAAAGCGTCACGTGGGTTAAGAGGCGCCGTGTTGAGGACGGGGTGGTTGTCGAGATAATCTAAGGGTCGTTTTTCTTCTACTGTCTAAATACACACTCCCACATCTTGACGACCTCGTAGCCAGCCCTTGAGAGTTTGGCGGTTTTAGTTTTTGTCCTTTTGAAGCGTGCGTTGTGCGTGTCCACCGGATCATCCTTCAGGGCAGCGTCACGTCCGTTGGGGAAGCACTTGGGACAGCCGTGGAACCAGCAGCCTTGGAATTCGTACACAGTGTTTGTCTCTATGCACAGTCCGTCGACTTTTCGAGCGTCGACTTTCATCTCGTGGCCGTTACCTGCATGACTTATTCGCAGGTTGCCCTCTGTTTCGAGCCATAGCAACGATTGCAGAGCGATAAACGATTGTTTATCGGCCAGACGGTAGCCGGCTTTTGGAACTATGGCTATGGTGTTTGGTTTCAGAAAGTTTCTTCTAAACGCCAAGTTACAGGCGCTAGCGATGGTCACTGCCTCTAGAAACGGATTAACATTACACTCTTGTAGGAAACAGGTCCTGAATTTCAAGCACGCTTGTGCCAAGATCTCTACGTCCAATAGGCAGTATTCGAATATTTCCTTTTGAAAGTCAAAGACGTACTCGTTGCGCACCTGATCGTCATACCATCGTGAAAACTCTTCGTGATTCTTGTCAAATATAGAATCGGGGAAATAGTACTCTTTGGTGGGGATAGGACCCACATACGTTTCATTGGCCAGCGTGTTGAAGAGGTGCGGAAAATATAACCCTTTTTCTTTTCCGGCGGCAGATCGAAGGCTTTAGGGAGTTTATATGCCATAGGCATGTAGTTGAGAGAGTCGATGAACTTTGTGTTATCAATCTCTATCAGGATGACCTTGGTGCCTCGCGTAATCAGGTCAGGTGTAAATTGTTTCTCTTCTATCACGTACTTTAGGATAAACTGGAAATCAAAGGCCTGGTTGTTGTGAGCGATTATTATCACTTTTTTGTACGCCTTTCGCACTTCCATAAAGTACGCCATGAACTTGTTGACGAGGTCCTCTCTGAACACTCGAGTTCTATCCGTGCAGTGTAGGCACGCGCCGCCGTTTATACACTTCCAACAGTATTGCTGGGATACGCACAAGTTGACTCGATGCACACGAGCGTCGTTAATAACTTTGTCTTGTCGAGTTTCAAGATCAAAGAAGACGAACAAAAAGTTATTTGCTAGCGGGCGACGTGTATCAATTCTCATGTAGCACAGATGGCCTGGCTGCATGTAATCCTTACACACTTTACAATAGCTCTCGCCGCATACGTGAGGAGCTTTTCTATTCTTCTTTAGAATGTATCTATCACAATATGGACACTTTCTTATAGCCCGGCATACGCTTTTGATGTGCGCCTTAAAACAAGCTCTATTTTGAAATTGTCTATTGCAGTCGCCGCACAGGATGCCTTCGTCTTCAAGTACACACGGCGGGGACCTCTTGCAAGAGTTGCATTAGGCGGAGCAATGATGATACATACGATTATTGTAAGGAACGTGGCACAATTCGCAATAGTAACTACACGCGAACGCACCTGTCAAATTTGTAACAACGTTGAAGTGGTTGTCTTGATATAACAAATTTAGCTTGTGCTTTGGGTTCTGAACGTTGCCTTTAAAGTAAATATCATGACCTCTGCTGCCGTAATCGTAAACGGTGATTTTATAATCGGAGAGATAATCTTGAAACTGTTGCAATTCTCGAATCCCTACACCACCATCACCTATCTGCACCCCGGCGTCCGTCATTAGTTGTTTTGCTCTGTTGGTTTGACGATTGCATCTGTCCATACTCACAAGCTTGTACTCGGGGTCTCTTAACGCATGCGCGATAGCTACAACCAGAGAACGGAGTAAACAGAGGGCGTCCGTATATTTAATCGTAACAATCCCCTTCCTACGGTGCGATTCTTCTTTGAAATTATTATACAGTCCGAGTCTTACACGACAACGCCCTATAGGTACTTCAACCTTTGTACAGGTCACTTTGAATGTGTCGTCGGCTTTAAAGGTATCTGCGTTGCTCTGGATAATAGAACCAAAGATGTTATACAAAGCGTCCGCTGTTATCGTAGACGCCACTCTAAAAGCAATACATCCAGGGGCGTGCTTTCGGAGATTTAGGCTCTGCATGGTGAAGCCTAATTGTATGTCTTCGGCAGCGTTGTTTTTCATAGTGTCTAAAATTTCCTCTAGTCCTCGTCTGACCCATTCCAACTCGTTTTCCACCTCGAGCACTGGATTGAAGTTAAAAGTCACTCTAGTACCGTGCATACGGAAGTTTCTTACATTTGTCTCGTCCGTTGATACAATACGAACGGCCATTTTAGAGATACAATTTAAATTTCACTACAATAAATCTTAAATTAACACAGGTATATGCTATATATATATATATATATATATATATATATATATATATATATATATATATATATATATATATATATTCGTATATATATATAAATATAAATATATATATATATATATATATATATATATATATATATTTATATATATATATATATTCAAATAGATGCTATGTGAAACAATTTAAATTTTGAATTAATCGCTAGAATAAATACTCAGATTGTTTTGAAAATAAATAATCAGATCAACACAGATATCTACTATAATATTATGTCATACAAATTTAAATTATTCAACTTTGATTCACAAAATGAATACAAATCGCCCTGATTAACACAGGTATTTGTGTTATTATAAGACTCTAGTTTATAGACTACAGATTTCACACGAGAACAAGTAACAACAAGATAGCTCACCAAAATGTTTCTTCTTCCAAAGCTGGATAGCAAGTGGTAGTTGTCACAGTGAGATTTGTAAGTCATAAGCGCTAGCTCCCCCACACTCCTACAAATGGCCGCGCCCGCCATGATGTAATCAACACGGAGAATATAGTTATGACGTAATTATGGATCAGTCCACCTCGCATGGACTCGTCCACTCCCCTCTCATATTGACTCTTCCACAGCTATGTATAATACATTATATAAAGAGTGATCAGTGTGTGTGTGTGTGTGTGTGTGTGTCAGTAAGTAGAAATATGTCATCATCAGTGTCGGCCAAGTTTTCAACTTTAAATTCTGTAGATTCTATGCCTATACGTGGGCTAAAGATAGGCAAGGCCTATAAAATTGTAAATGCGCGTTTTGTCGAGACAAAGTATGGTAACACCGTACTTGTAGACTTACAGGTAGATGAAGACAGACGCGCTGTCTTTCTTCCTAAGCGATACGCCATGGCGTTGACTGAGGAAGATTTGACCTCTATTACAGTGCCTCTATCTTTGTTTAATCTATGCTCTACTGAGGTCTGCGCATGCGTACAGAACAGAAATGATATAGACATTTTGGACTTACCTGTATCTGTAAGCATACTTTGATAAAATCTTTTAAATACTATGTACTGATGTATGTACTATGTACTATGTACTGTCATACATTCACGAGAGATGGCGTCTACGTCACAACAACCTATAAACACTCGTATTGTAAGTAACTACTCTTTTTTCATATTATGTTAAGCCTAGATGACAGAATAAGTGTTTATTTATAGGAGAGCATATTTTCAGAATTCTTTTTCAAATTATGTAAGGCCTAGATCACACAGTATATTGAATGAATGGTAGTTTATTTTCAATAACGTTTAATATATATTTTTTAAATTGTAGCTTATTTTGGACACAAGATAATATATGTTAGTGTCAAGTCTTTTTCAAATTATCTGAAGCCTAGATCACAGAATATATTGAATGAATGGTAGTTTATTTTCATTAGCGTTTAATATATATTGTTTAAATTGAAGCTTATTTTGGACACAAGATAATATATGTTAGTGTCAATTCTTTTTCAAATTATCTGAGGGCTAGATCACAGAATATATTGAGTCTTAGTTTATTTTCAATAGATTCTTTTTCATTTTTATAGGCATACACAACACTTTCATCTTCAGATTCTTCACTAACCTATTCGTCATCCTATTCACAATCTGCACTACTGCTACCCCCGGACTCGTGAGCTACCTCGTCTCCAAGAGATCTACCTTCCCGACTGCCTGGCAGTGATACGGACAGCGAGGAGGAGGAGGAGGGGATCATATACCCGGCAGGCTTCTATCGAGTTGGGTTGACTCGTTTTCGTTTTCCTACACGATTTCCTAATGGATTCTCTTCCACCGTGGGACCCGCCCTTACCCTACACATGCATACAGACGCTGGATTACACTTTAATGCAACTCCAGCTGGTGATTAGGGATTTGCGGACGGCTGCTTCAAAACCATACTACAGGACGAGTCGAACCTTTTCGTATAACGTTTGGGGCATGACGAGGAGATTCCTAGAGGATATTGTGGTGGCGGGAGACTACGCTGTCCATCGTACCAATAATGTAAGTAGATTTTCATATTATTTCAATTGACTTTCTTTCAGGCTATCTGGAATTACTAATCGTAATGTTTCTTACAGGATTTTTATATGCATATACAGCTGTGACTAATGATTTTATTATTTTTTTCTGCCTACAGAATAAGTCACGACCGGCGGAGAGTAGCTTATGGAATATATGTTGTGAGAGCCCTCGCAACGCAGTTGCCACGCCATGTGGAGATGTATTTTGTCTAACCTGTCTCTCAAAATGTAATCGCTGCCCAAATTGTAGATCACGGATCGTCGACACATTTAAATTATATATGTAATATTGAGAAAATTTTATGTCTATGCACTGTAAAATTATTAATATTATTATATGTTAGTTTAATAAAACACCATGCTAAATACACTTATTGCATATATTATTTCAACTACCGTCCTTTTTCAACCCGGGACCATATATCATACGCTTTATCCAAGGTTATATATTTATACCACTCTTATATTCCCAGCACACTCTGTTGAATATATATCAGGCAGAATTAGGTTCGTTTTATAACATATATATTTATTCATCACTCTACATGTTATGTGATAGGTCTCGTTATTAATGTTTCTCCATAGACCTTTATATCTAAAAGCATTTACAACTATAGGATATATCCATAGAAGCTATTTGATTATTTAAACTGATTACTGATTATATATGTATGCCTTGGTATGATGAAAGTACATAGTAAACTGATACAGTAATCAAAACAACAACAATCGCCTAGATTCACAATGACGCAGCTGTGCGGGTTTTATGCCTGCTATAGTGGTCACCTACAGTGATTGCGGTTTTAAGATAATGTGTTATCTCTGCAGGTTTGCACATGTCGAGGACATGGTCCTCTGTTATCTACAACTATGTAGGCCTGACGTATTCCCTCAAACGATAAGGCTTTGTTACACTGTTTATTAATTTAGTAGCATAGACAAACTTTGAGTTTAATAATCATATCCCCTCGCCCCAGGGCAGGGCCCCGCATCATCCCATAGGTCAGACAACGCCTTTAGGGGTAGAGCACTCGAGTTAGGGGCAGGCTTAATTCTTGCCTAGAGTCACTCCGGTTTCGATCACAGTTACGTCATCAGATATATTAAAATAACTATTCAATTTTTCCCAAAACCACCCCCAAACCCCGAATCTATCTCCGGAGCAACCTCCGGGGAACCTCCTGAACATAGCTGGGAACACCCCTGCACTAAGGGGTAGGTTAGGTTAGATGCCATTTGGCTAGCTTAGGTTACTGCGTAAAGGCCTACTTCCCCCACCACGTTTTTGCTATAGTGCCGTCTGTAACTACTTGAGGGGCACAGAGCCTTGCTGTGGTTAGAATTCGAGGTAAGAGCGAGGTAAGTGGGAGCAGGGAGTTTATCGTGGCCTCCACTTACTGCGCCCTCAATAGAGAATCGCCCCCTGCAGAATTACGTAAGTTAGTTCGGTTCTGCAGGGAGAGGAATATAGGAATCATAGTGGGCTGTGATGCCAATGCTCATAATGAGGTGTGAGGCAGCACAGACACAAATGAGCGAGGTGAGGAGCTCCTAGCCTTCTTGATTGAAGAAAACCTTGTGGTTTCAAACACAGGTGCCGACCCAACATTTGTCACTTCAAACAGAATGGAGGTACTAGATATCACCTTCTGTAATAGACAGATGGTAAGGTGGGTGGCAGGTTTCGGATGAGCCCTCCATGTCTGATCACCGTATCATCACTGCTACGATGAGGGGAGTTGTCCCCCATGTGGTGTGGCTTAGGAACCAGAGAAGGACAAACTGGGAAGGTTTTAAGTCCTCGGTGAGGAGGCGGATGTCAGACTTCCGTGGTAAATATGGTACATCAAACGAACTGGAACATACTGAGCCCTACATCAGTACTGGAATTTCCACATCATTTTTAGAAAAATTGCCCTTTCTCGCGGACAAACACTGGGCGTGGTAAGCTTAAGTGGAACAGCGAGTTAGAGGCAAGACGGAAAGAAACTAGAAGGCTTTTTGGTAGAGCAAAGAAGAAGAAAACGGCGGATACATTGCAGGCATATAAAGACAGGCAGGATCTCTATAAAAATCTTATAAAAGAGGTTAAACGTGCTTCTTGGGAAAATTAGTGCTTAGAGACAAACACAATGAGTGACACTGCTAGATTGTTTAAGGTGTTAGCAGGTGGACCGAGGGGAGAGCTTAAGTTTGTCAAGAAGACTGAT
The DNA here is from genome assembly GCA_036971475.1 of Prosapia bicincta. Taxonomy (NCBI): domain Eukaryota; kingdom Metazoa; phylum Arthropoda; class Insecta; order Hemiptera; family Cercopidae; genus Prosapia; species Prosapia bicincta. The sequence continues at coordinate 24,368,041 of JBAIZL010000009.1, read as the reverse complement.
GGTAGCTTTACTGACACCCCGGAGGAAACTCTGCGTCTGCTCACACCAATAAGGAGCCTCCGAGTTTTAGTAATAATAATAATAATAAATATCTGATTGATCCGGACTTCCTGTCGATCTCATCAAGTTAAACAAGGCTTTAATGCTGTAAATAAAATGAATAGGGAGGCATATATATATATATATATATATATATATATATAAATATAAATATCGCAGTATGTTTTCTTGTGTATTAATAAAGAACAAAAGTCTAAATACAAATACAACAATTATAATTGTAGCCTAAATTCAATTATAATTCTTGTATTTGTATTTAGACTTTTGTTCTTTATATATATATATATATATATATATATATATATATATATATAAATATCGCAGTATGTTTTCTTGTGTATTAATAAAGAACAAAAGTCTAACTACAAATACAACAATTATAATTGTAGCCTAAATTCAATTATAATTCTTGTATTTGTATTTAGACTTTTGTTCTTTATATATATATATATATATATATATATATATATATATATATCGCAGTATGTTTTCTTGTGTATTAATAAAGAACAAAAGTCTAAATACAAATACAACAATTATAATTGTAGCCTAAATTCAATTATAATTCTTGTATTTGTATTTAGACTTTTGTTCTTTATATATATATATATATATATATATATATATATATATCGCAGTATGTTTTCTTGTGTATTAATAAAGAACAAAAGTCTAAATACAAATACAACAATTATAATTGTAGCTTAAATTCAATTATAATTCTTGTATTTGTATTTAGACTTTTGTTCTTTATATATATATATATATATATATATATATATATATATATATATATAAATATCGCAGTATGTTTTCTTGTGTATTAATAAAGAACAAAAGTCAAAATACAAATACAACAATTATAATTGTAGTCTAAATTCAATTATAATTCTTGTATTTGTATTTAGACTTTTCTTCTTTATATATATATATATTTTAAAACAACACAGGTTATTCAAATACAAGAATATTTATTATTTTATATCCAAAGCTTTTCGTTGGCAAACAGTACTTAACAAACAGTAATTAAATAATAATTTAATTTGCAATAATAATAATAATAATACAATATGGACTTCATTTTTATTTATAGGCCATGAAATAAAAAATATCACCAAATTATTTAAAAATACAAATATCAAAATTGCATACAAAACTAATAACAAAATAATAAACATAGTAAATAACAATAATAAAACAATTAATATGCATGAAAAAGGAGGTGTTTATAAATTAGAATGCAAAGATTGTAATAAAGCTTATATAGGTCAAACAAAGAAAACATTAAAAGAAAGATATAAAGAACATTTAAATGCCTACATTAATCCAGAAATATATAAATCAAATTTCGCAAATCATTGTATTAATAATAAGCACCAATTTCCAAATATAGAAAATATGAGACTTATAAAAGAAATTAATAAGGGATTAAGAATGAATATATATGAAGCATTTGAAATATATAAACACAATAATAATAACAAATTAATAAAAGAACAAATACAAATACATTCTAAATTTGATACTATATTCAATGTCTATAATGTTACAGCAACAAAATAAATTTAGCAATTTGTATAAATTTAACAACAATTCTATTTCTAAATAAACATATGTTTTAGGCCTATAGCTTACATTATTGTAATTTTCATTCCTGATGATGTTGGTACTGTTTGCCAACGAAAAGCTTTGGATATAAAATAATAAATATTCTTGTATTTGAATAACCTGTGTTGTTTTAAATTATTAAACAAGAAAACGTATTTTATATTTATATATATATATATATATATATATATATATATATAAATATCGCAGTATGTTTTCTTGTGTATTAATAAAGAACAAAAGTCTAAATACAAATACAACAATTATAATTGTAGCCTAAATTCAATTATAATTCTTGTATTTGTATTTAGACTTTTGTTCTTTATATATATATATATATATATATATATATATATATATATATATATATATATATATATAAATATCGCAGTATGTTTTCTTGTGTATTAATAAAGAACAAAAGTCTAAATACAAATACAACAATTATAATTGAATTTAGGCTACAATTATAATTATTGTATTTTTATTTAGACTTTTGTTCTTTATATATATATATATATATATATATATATATATATATATATAAATATCGCAGTATGTTTTCTTGTGTATTAATAAAGAACAAAAGTCCAAATACAAATACAACAATTATAATTGTAGCCTAAATTCAATTATAATTCTTGTATTTGTATTTAGACTTTTGTTCTTTATATATATATATATATATATATATATATATATATATATATATAAATATCGCAGTATGTTTTCTTGTGTATTAATAAAGAACAAAAGTCTAAATACAAATACAACAATTATAATTGTAGCCTAAATTCTATTATAATTCTTGTATTTGTATTTAGACTTTTGTTCTTTATATATATATATATATATATATATATATATATATATATATATATAAATATCGCAGTATGTTTTCTTGTGTATTAATAAAGAACAAAAGTCTAAATACAAATACAACAATTATAATTGTAGCCTAAATTCAATTATAATTCTTGTATTTGTATTTAGACTTTTGTTCTTTATATATATATATATATATATATATATATATATATATATATATATAAATATCGCAGTATGTTTTCTTGTGTATTAATAAAGAACAAAAGTCTAAATACAAATACAACAATTATAATTGTAGCCTAAATTCAATTATAATTCTTGTATTTGTATTTAGACTTTTGTTCTTTATATATATATATATATATATATATATATATATATATATATATATATCGCAGTATGTTTTCTTGTGTATTAATGAAGAACAAAAGTGTAAATACAAATACAACAATTATAATTGTAGCCTAAATTCAATTATAATTCTTGTATTTGTATTTAGACTTTTGTTCTTTATATATATATATATATATATATATATATATATATATATATATATATATATATATATATATATATATATATATCGCAGTATGTTTTCTTGTGTATTAATGAAGAACAAAAGTGTAAATACAAATACAACAATTATAATTGTAGCCTAAATTCAATTATAATTCTTGTATTTGTATTTAGACTTTTGTTCTTTATATATATATATATATATATATATATATATATATATATATATATATAAACATCGCAGTATGTTTTCTTGTGTATTAATAAAGAACAAAAGTCTAAATACAAATACAACAATTATAATTGTAGCCTAAATTCAATTATAATTCTTGTATTTGTATTTAGACTTTTGTTCTTTATAAGTAAGAACAATTATATTAAATATAATTTTCTTACATATATATATATATATATATATATATTTATGTAAGAAAAATATTAAATATAATTTTCTTGTTTTGAATTTTGCCACGTTGTGAGCATTAGCTGTTTGTTATTTTTAGAAAGATTTTCAGCTGTTGGTAATTTAGGATTTGTTTGTTGTCAGAAAAGCTGAAATATGGTTGTTACGTGAAATATTGATTTATTAAAAGTAATAGATAACATTTTGGACGCTATAATATACATTAATATAAAATAAAATAATTAAGAACATTAAATGTCGTTTCTCCGTATTTATATTATAAGTTATACAACATACAAATCTGTGGAACATGATAGTTGGAATAAACATACATACTTGTACAGAGAAACTCAGTTGCGTTTTTTATTTTATTTGCTGTTGCAAATAATAAAATACCATTATAAAACGACATTGCATATTTTTCAAAAAAAAAAAAAACTGAATGTAGTTCTAAAAAGGAAAGAAGCTATATACCTAGCAATCAAACAATGTGTTCAATATTGGAAACATTTATTAATGGGTAAGAAATTCATTGTCTTTTCAGATCACAAGCCGCTGGAGAATATGAACATAAAATCAAGAACAGATGAAGAATTAGGAGATTTAACTTACTATTTATCACAATATGATTATCAAATTAAATATTCTCCAGGGAAACATAACATTGAAGCTGATTGCTTAAGCAGGAACCCTGTCTTAGAGCCAAATGAGAACCTGGATGAGCAATTGAAAGTAGTAAACTTTATAAGTCCCTAAGATATCTTAAAATACCAAGCTCAAAATGAAAAGATACAATACCAAAAAAAAAGACAACGTCTATCATATGCGCGTAAAGAAAAAAGAAAAAAATTATTCTGTCAAAAAAATTTAGTAAGAAATTCGTCAATGATGTACATATAGTCCTAGGTCATATAGGGATTAAACAAATGCAAAGATTGATCAGCTCCTCATATACAGCAGAAAACATGACAAAAAACATAAAACATATCTATGAAAGCTGTAGAATATGTATAAGAAACAAATCAAGAGGACAAAATAAATATGGATTGATGTCTCACCTGGGGCCTGCCACTAAGCCATTTGAAATTTGTTCCATTGATACTGTTGGAAGCTTTGGGGGTTCAAGATCAACAAAGAGATACTTGCACCTGTTATCAGATCATTTCACAAGATACACTTATATTTTAACGTCAAAGACTCAAAGAGCAAATGACTTCATCAAACTAGTGAAACATGCCGCGGAAGCTGGAAACATTGGCACAATCCTCTCAGACCAGTACCCAGGTCTCAATTCTAGAGAATTCAAAACAATTTTGGATAATAAAAACATCCAAATAATTTTCACTGCAGTGAACTCACCGTTCTCAAATGGTCTAAATGAAAGGTTAAATCAAAGGTTGGTCAACAAAATAAGATGTAAAATTAACGAAAAGGGCAGCAAAGCAGCATGGAGCACCATAGCACACAATTGTGTAAAGCGTTATAATGAAACTGAGCACACTATTACTGGATATGCTCCAACATATCTACTAAATGGTACAGATGTTACAATTTTGCCAAAGGAGCTAAAACCTAAAACAACAAAGAATGACTTAGTTCAAGACAGAGAAAAAGCTCTGGAAAATACAATCAAATCACATAATTACAACAAAACAGTTAATAACAAATTAAAGCAACTGTGGCGTAAATGTTTATATTAATTAAAACAACCTCTCACCACAAATTCAACAAATTTTATTTTAACCTTATGTACATTTCGACTACAAAGTAATCATCTTCAGAGGTATTTTTACAAATAACTAACTAGTAAAATAAAATTTGTTGAATTTGTCGTGAGAGGTTGTTTTAATTAATATAAAAACAGTTAATAATAGAAATCGAAAACACTATAACTTCAAAGTTGGTGATACTGTTTTTGTGGACAATGGAAACAAACTGAATCGGAAAAAACTCGACGAACTGAAAGTTGGGCCCTACAAAATTATAGAAAAGATGTCAAACTCAATTTACAAAATAGACACTGGCCAAAAAATTCGGAATCGGATTTTTTCCACATCTCAAAGTTAACGCCAGCCTCTCAGTTTGTAGACTAAGAAGAGGGAAAGTAAGAGGCCATCTTGCTTTATTTTCTTGGGGGGGGGGAGATGTAAGAAAGATATTAAATATAATTTTCTTGTTTTGAATTTTGCCGTGTTGCGAGCATTAGCTGTTTGTTATTTTTAGAAAGATTTTTAGCTGTTGGTAATTTATCATTTTTTGCTTGTTGTCAGAAAAGTTGAAATATGGTTGTTACGTTAAATATTGATTTATTAAAAATAATAGATAACATTGAGTGGACGCTATTGCGACACATTAATATAAACTAAAGTAATTAAGAACATTAAGTGTCGTTTCTCCGTTCGCAGGTATTTATAATATAAGTTATACAACATCTGTGGAACATGATAGTTGGAATAAACATACTTACCAATACAGAGAAACTCAGTTGTGCTCTTTATTTTAATTGCTGTTGCAAATAATAAAATAATAACATTATATATATATGCCGACATCATTCAAGGGACCATGAAAGTATTACAAATTACAATGAGAGAGGTGCTTAGAAGCAATGGCTATAAGAATTACGCTATTGATATAGGTTTGCACCGCTAAAGTGTCCTTCCGGTGGACGTGGACGAGAGGGAGACTGAGAACAATGGTACTGTTTTTTTGCCTTTTATTAGAGGGACCATTGCTAGGATTGGCAGATTCTTTAGGAGACATGGTATACGTTATGTTTACAAACCAACCATCACTATCGATAAGGCTCTTGGTAACGCCAAAGTTAAGATCTGCTCGGAAAACCATGGCGTTTACAGCGTTTCTTGTGGAGTTTGTAAGAAATCGTATATTGGCCAAACAAACAGACATATCTCAGCTAGGCTTCAATAGTACAAACGTGGTCTTAAAAACTAGCAGAAAATGTCGGCGCTGTACAAGTACCACAAAGATACAGGGCATACCTGTCTTGCCGACAGATTGCTCAAGTGGAAAACTATAGGACTAGAATTATACGTGAGGTTGTCGAAACAGAGAAGCAAGGGTATGACCCAACGCTATGATACTTTGAATTTGCCCGCAGTGTGGACATTTGTCATCGATAGATTTTATTGGTAAAAAGGTGAACAAAAGGAAAGGAATGTGAATAATGTTTTGGCTGAGGTGTGTGTGGAGTGACGTCAATGGGCGTCTTTCCTCTCTATATAGGAGCATAGTTGTCTGCACTCTTCATTCGCTCTTGAACTGATGTTGGGTTTACCTCGTCAATGCTAGATGAGATTCTAACGAAACGTCGGAACTGCAATTTTATGCACTGCAGGATGAACGGATGTACTCCTGATAATAACTATTCATTATATATAACTTTCGATTTGACTTTTGTTAGAAGATATTGAAACTAACTATACAATTTTAAACAATTGAAACTAACTAAAAACTATTGTAATTAATATATTATTATTCAGAAATAAAAATAAATTATAATATATAAACTAACAGTATATATAAAACAAATAAAATCATACACAAAACTCACAAATTAACCATTAATTGACTCATACGCGTTTCAATGACAAAGTCATCATCATAAGTGAGTGTTAATATCACAAACTCTAACTTACAGCTCAGTTGTAAGTTAGAGTTTGTAGTAGTAACACTCGATGATGATAACTTTGTCTAATGACAAAGTTTTAATAAACGCGTATGAGTTAATAAATGATTAATTTGTTTAGTTTTATTTATGTTTTTATTTGTTTTAACATAACCTCACAAGCTAACCTCAAAGAATGGTTATAACAGTATATATAATTATATATTTTTGTAATAATATTGATAAATTATTATAGATAACATATATTAATAAATTGATGTTTATTATAATAAATGATAATTCGTTTAATAATGCCTATATGTGTTCGATTTCCCTTATCTAACCTAAAAAAACACTTTTGGTGTGCTTTTTCCTCTTCTGTCTAACCCTATTCTTTTTTTAAACAAACGAACTTGATTTAACAAGGGATACAGCATAACTGTAAAGGTTTTACTGCACATTCATTTGCAATCGCTTCACATTTATTAACATCTTATAAAGAATTGATTTTACTATAATTTTACGCTTTAGTGAAGTTTATATTAAAGATAATTCTAAGGTAAGATAGTATTTGCGAAACACTGTTATAAATATATTGCATTATAATAGTAATTATAATACATACAATAACACTTTAATAATATGTTTTAGTTTATATAGTTATAGTTTTTATACTTCAATTAACTTTTAAGAGAACTATTTAAATAATACACAAAATTTGAAAAGCCCGATACCATAATTATAACTAAAAAAAATAATTATAAAATCTTGCTACAAACAAGACAGTTACTCAACTTTTGGTGTTGATGTAATTGTGTAGTTCTTTGATTTGCCATTTGTTGCCGACGTATAATAGTAAAATGTACATAGACCAAAACTTCACATTTACCCTCTAATAAGAAGAAAATATTAAAATAAACTTTCTGGACTTTACCATCACCAAACACAATTTCAAAATTTACAGAAACCAACAACCAACAACTGATACCAGCATACATATCTAATCACCCCACACAACATAAACACCCTGGATTTAATCATATGTTACTACGCTTAATCAATATACCTTTGCTACAACAAGACTATGACGAAGAACTCAATACAATAAAATACATTGCTCAACAAAACGGCTACAAACATACACTTATAGACAACATACACATGAAAATTAGGATAAAGAACATCACCAAACGCCCCCACCGACAAACCACACAAAAATTAACAAATACATATTCCTTACATAACACAAAAACATACATAAAATTACTTCCACATTCAGAAAAGGCGTTACCAACTACCATACAAAACAACGAAGTCCTTAAAACATCACATAAAACCCTTTCAACAACATACAAATACAATTAATCTGGTATATACAAAATATCATGTAACGAGTGTTCCAGGTATTATGTCGCCCAAAGTTGTAGATCATTCAACACACGCTTCAAGGAACACATAAACAACCTAAACCCAAAATCCATTTACGCAACACTTGTACAAGCACGCAACACATATACATGGGCATACATACTAATTTAAATATTTTTACCTTATTAAACCACAGTAAAAAATTAACAACCACAGAAAAATATGAAATATACAAACATCACGCAACAGGCAAAGAAAATATATTAAATGACCATATACACTTGAAGCCAACACCCTGTTCCATTACATAGTAAACAGCCATCTACCTACCCCCTCTACACTCATAAATACTATGCTGACACATTTTTATATATTGTGCGACGCTGCCAGTAGAGGCTTAGGTTTGTAAAAAGAACGATTGTTTCGAAACGGATCAGCAAGTAAACTCTGAAGTATTCACTTAGTTATTTATTAATTAACTTTAGTTTAATCAGTGAATTAATGATGATTACAACAATCAACTATTATCTTTTATTTTCAGAGTATGAATCCATATAATACTATTATTAATAAGTAATAAAGAAAAACACATTTTGTATTAAAGACCTTATGCGTCTTAAAAATATTTTAAAACAACTTAGTAAACTATATTCAGCTTATTAAAAACCGGTTGAAATGTTTCTTTTTTATATTCTAACCTAAATTTCAAAGTAATTGTTAACAACTAATGTCTTTATGGTTCTCCGTATTTTAATTAAAAAACCACCATGACTCAAATTATATCGACAAGTTGATTTCTTTTGTATTTATCAGCTAATTTAATTTGTATTGCTGATACAGGAAAAGATACAATGGCTCTGTTGTGTTTTATTTTACCTTTACTAAATTTTTCTACGAAGAGCGCAGTCGTGTAAGATCGACAATACTAATTCTTACCTTTCATCACTTTAGTGAAATGTTGTAAAATCACATTTCTATTCATTTTTATAACATGTATTTTTATATCGTGCAATAGGTAGTGGTTTTCCGTTTTCTTTACACTTTTTCATATCCCCTGTTTTACTTTATTATTTATTGTGTTTAAGGTTAATGACACACAACAAACACACTCTACGTTCCCATTTTCTATCAAAAAATCCTTTTCAAGAGAAAGTAGAAACGTGGGGTGTATTTTTAGTAGCATGAATTGGTCTGTGATCTTCCATTAACCTGCTATGGAGTCGCTGGATAGTAGGCACACAAGTCTCGTCACTCCAGGTAGCGGGTAGACCCTTCCCTTTTCAGCAGTAGGATATTTGGTAGACCTGCTCTCTCTCTCTCTCTCTAAGCAGTTACTAACAGACATTATATAAAGTTTAAATATGTTATTATTATTGTTATGTTAGTTGTACTATTTTGAAAATATTTTCATTTTTTCACTAACTCTAACGTGCCTCTGAAAGTAATATTTTATAATTATTTTAGTCATATTATTTTCTTCTTTCCGTAATTTAATTTCAAATTTTGATTTTAAAATTTGTAACAACTAAGTCCTATAGTAATTAAATGAAATTTTTTTTCAACACATAATTGAAGTATTTTAAAACTTGACAAGTTTGTTTTACATATTGTCTTCTCAAAATAATTTGTATCAATATTATTAAAGCAGTTGTAATTATCTATTAAATCTCGATTTGTAACCACCATTATTTTATTTTCATTTATTTTTCTCAATTTCTATCTAATCTTTTTCTACGGTTTTTAATAAATTACTTGCAATATTATTTATTATTAATTTAATTCCAAAGAAACCAATAATCACATTTAGTTCGACAAAGAATGATAACCTACGATTGAGGCTATAGCTTTAATGATATTTCAGTAAAGTAGTGATTTATTGACTCTTGTTAAATTGAAGAAACACTCAATAAATCTGAAGAATCGAGAACACTGTGTGTATTACTAATTTAGTCATTGTTGTTTTAATAATTTACAAACCCAAGTCAACCTTATAAAGTCTCATATAGACAAGGACTGATTAAGTGAAATAATGACAAAATTAGAAGAGGAAATATACCACCAGAAACATTTTATTCTATAATAAAACAATCATATAACCTTAGCTACAGTCTGAGACACCCAGCTGAAATAATGAGTCAGGTTAATTAACTTTCTGTTAATGTGTTAGCGAAATGTAAATGAATATTTTAGACTATTTATATTCTATATGCGAGGGTCTGTAATTGGTTAATTCATCATCCGTTACGAAGCCTTATATATATATATATATATATAGAATAAATTACATCTAAAGAATTGGACACAGAAATAAAAAAATATGTAAGTCTTGTTACACATTTAGAGACAGAGACGTAAGATTTGGGTCTGAATTGTTCTCACACCTTCCCCCTATCTTGTTGTCAAAAAGATCTTTAGGGAGATTGGTTAGTGACACGAGACACTTGGGAAGAAACCCATATCTTCACGAAGTTTATCTGTTTCACCCTATTTTAATTACAAACAACCGAATTCTAGATTTTAAGAACAAATGAATCATATTTTTGTGGTTATAGGGGATCAACATCTATAGCTAATTTCATCAATGATGAGTTTGTAAATAGAGATATGATTAAAGTAAAGATTTACACCTTAGAGGTACATGAAATATTATAGTACCAAGTCTGTACTCTCGCGTACTTGGGACAGACCTGATCTGAAATGGAGTGTGGGTGTTTTTCTTCTATCCGGTCAGGGTAATTAGACACACCCACGGCTACCCACCCACTGTAAAACGAAGTGTTACCCGCACCCTGCTGTTTTCAATAGATGTGTCTACCTGCTAGCTACCGATGTTTAAAGATATGCCTACCCATTAAAAGTCCATGTGAGTTGACTTTATTACAATCTAACCAACATATGTGCAACTAAATGTCTACACTCTATACAAACAACGCAAAAAATAGTAAATACCATCTACCAGGCTGGATTGACAAGAAACGTTGCCTGCTATCCAGCGACTGCGTAGCAGGTCTACCAAATATCCTACTGCTGAGAAGGGAAGGGTCTACCCGCTTTCCGGCTGGCGTGACGAGACGTGGGTGCCTGCTATACAGCAAGGTATCTACCACCTATCCGACTGGTGTGAAGAGAAGTGTCTGAACGCTATGCAGCTGGATTGACGAGACGTGTTTGAGTTAAATTTCCTATATGGATTTATGTACCCCTCTTTCATGTGGTTGAATCTGCAGAAAAGTTTTATGTACATTCTCTGGCGTGTAGTTGAATCTCCCGTAAGGTGTTATGTATACCCTCTGGCGTGTAGTTGAATCTACAGTAAGTTTATAATATTTGTAGGGAAGTGATTTTGTGGCGATAGTATACAAGTGCTCCCAATGATGAATTCAATAACATATATTAAAAGAAACAGAAAACCCGTCTTTCGTACGGGGTTGACGTATATTTCTATTGATTTAGTTTGTATTTGTGTTTGGGTTGAATTTAATTTTCTGAAATTAAATTCCAATATGTATATATATATATATATATATATATATATATATATATATATATATATAGAGAGAGAGAGAGAGAGAGAGAGAGAGAGAGTTTATAAGCTTAACGATTATTGTCTTGAAAAACCATGAAAAATAAAAGCTTCAGCTTGACATTTGTTAAGTTTAGTCGGGGAACTGGCGGCGAATCGCTGTTGCTCATGCAGCGTTACCCAGGGAACACGTGTGGAGCGAGCAACACACACCAATCTCGTATACTACAAAACGTGCTTAGAGATTTATCAGTAGCTGCGTTCAGAACTACCACTAGTGTGTGTGTGTGTGTGTGTGTGTGTGTGTGTGTGTGTGTGTGTGTGTGTGTGTGTGTGTGTGTGTGTGTGTGCATGTGTGCGTGTGTGCGTGTGTGCGTGTGTGGGTGCGTGTGTGTTGTAACGGAGTGAAACGTCCCGTGACAATTC